>JASCZW010006759.1:0-83719 GCA_034211315.2 Aedes japonicus
TTGCATTGAATGAATGTTGAATAATTGTCGACTATTCAATCACATCAACGTTTCTACAAATTTGAGTTACATCATTTTTGATGAAAGTGAGTCAAAAACGACTTAAAACTGAGTAAATTTGACTACCGTGTACTGATCCTCTCGAATCGAGAGATTTGTGCATTTAATAAATAACTCATGAGGCTTAGCAGGCCTCGCTCCGGCCGCAGGAACTTTCTATTAATATTCGAAAAACAAACCTCACTTCCCCGTTTTAAGAATAATGTTGTGGTTAGGTTCGTACCTTAATGCGTGCTCTAATGCGAGTAACATTGCTTTCCTCCTGAGACGATGAGTCCCTATTTATCTATTGTGTTTTGAAACCGGATGTCAGGCGAGGGCGGCAGAAGGAACGCAGCCATAGAGGCAATTTAATGAGATTAAAATGATAAATACTATTGTGGTTGCGGTGCAGTATGGGTCGGTGGAGAGGTGGGTTGGGGGTTGGATACACCAGTTCGTAAGTACCACTATGAATGGGACAGATTATAGTTGGAAACTTTTACAGCCTAACCTCAGACACTTTTGTCAAACCCTTCATTTGTGTGTGGGCATATATTGCAGGGCTGTTAAACTGAAAACCCCCCTTTTTTGTCGGAAGTCTTCTTCCTGGGTGAGAGTGAGTGGGCACTCTGGGGACTCCTATGGTGAATAAATATCAATTAGACAAAAGGAGACAGCACTTCTGCACAGCTGGCTGATGGAAGGGGATTTTATGGGTGCAGCAATTTCAGTTGTCATTTGTTGGGTTCCGCTTTTGGGCGCTTGCTTTCGGTGAGAAATGGCAGAGAGGGACCAATTAAATGGATACATCTTGATTAGGAAATGTTTGTCAATTCAAGATCCTACATGGATGGCAATATCATGCCTAAATTATGTTTACTCTGCGGTCCGTCACAACTGGTTTAATGTAATTTACGAACTTGTTCCTCATAAATAGAAGTTGGACTCTTGAGTTTCCCATGTCTGTTGGAGTGGGGGACTCATTCGGAATGATTTATTGAGATGATTAATAGGCTGAATTTGACCTAGTGGATATATAATCAAGAAACTGTCCATATGCTCCGAAGACTTGATTAATGTCCGAATTTAGAAGAAATTATTCTATGCTGTATTCGAGAGTTTTATTAAGTTTGTTCATTTCTATCGCATATCTTTCTAAATTGAATGATTATTTACAGAACTGATCCCCGTTTCAACGTTTTAATCCCGAGAAGAACCACACGTGACGTTCGACCGCCGGCTGTGTTGGATCACTGCGAAAGAAGAAGGAGGACGCTTCTTCTTGGTCGATATATTGAAACATATCGAAAACGTGACCTGGATTGAGAATTAGCTCTCACGTTCACCGCAGTTATAGTTACTCGAATCGAACGGAACGGAGGAGAACAAACGTTTACTAAATTTCTCGAACCCCACATACGGTCAACTTTTGTGTACTGATACACCCTGGTTCGTCCCACCTGCTGGCCTTTAGCCCGAACAAATATTGCGGTATCTTTTATCCGGTAGAACGGAAATTATTCTCATCGGCTCTGACCTGACCACCGGCGGCGGCGGACGTATCAACGTAACAGCAACCCACTTTGGAAATTTCATTTAATCACAACCATCAACGAGAAGAGAGATTTGGTGAGCTCTGTCTACCCTTCTTATCTGCTGTAAAAGTATAGCGTTAATCAATGATAAGCCAAAGGCTGTTTTATCTTGGTGTGATATGCTATAGGTAGGCAGAGGATTCATGCACAACTTCTGTTGCTATTTTAGGACACTCACTTATTTAATTAAGTACGAGCACGGCAGATTAAGGATTAAAGATACTTAGTCTTCGAAGTTAACCAACCGGTAACCAGTTCAAATGATCTAACGTTAATATCTACGTCTTCAGCGAAGCAGATGAAGTGGCTGGAATCGTCACATCACTTTACAAGTCAGACTAAGACCCTTGCGGTATGGATGATGGAGAAACTCAAACTGAAAAGCGGATTTAACAACTGCGCTCGGATAACGTTCTCGAATAACATTTTCATTTAAAAAAATTGACAAAAAATGCCGATTTTTCATGGGTTTACCTTCACTTGCACTGACGAAACTACCCATGCAGCATCAATCATAGTAACCCATGAATCAGCAGACAAAGTTTGACAGCTCTATCATTCGAACTCTGATGGCAAAAACAGTGAAGCAACTCCGTTCAGAAGAGAGCGCGTTCAAAGAACGGCACCCCGCCGCGTCGAAAACGGACATCGTGCGGCACTTTGTGAACGCCATTCCGGCATCTACAACATGTTAGCACTATTAGACAACAATCAGAGCATCGAAAGAAAGCCCGGTTCCGGACGGCCGACGAACCTGAGTGACAAGAAGCTCCAATGGACGCTGAAGGGAAAAGTGGTTACATCGCTCCGTGCGCTTGGCCGGGAGTTCGGTTGAATCGGCCAAACAGTGAAAAGTACTTGGCAAACATGAACATATATGTCAGGAAGCGGAAGTCGCATCCACTGGTTTTGGAGCGTAGGCAATTACGCAGCGGCAGCGGCTGATTAAGATAGTCAACTCGATTTTCCCGGTGAATCGCGACGTGGCGGTGGTGATGGATGACGAGACCTACCTCACACTGGATGGCAACGACTGGCGGGACACTTCGTATTTTACTCCCCTTACCAAGGCAGTGAGCTCCGAGGTGAAGTTCATTTCACACACCAAGTTCCCCAAGAAGGTGCTGTTGTGGCTGACAATCAGCGAGAAGGGGATGTAAAAGCCGCTCTTCTTTCTTCGCTCTTCCGGACTGGCCATGAACGTGGAAATTTATAGTACGAAATACCTGCCGGAAGTTGTGTCGTTCATCAAGAAGTACCATAAGGGCGAAGACGCGGTGTTCTCCGGATCTGGCGTCGGCCCACTACTCGAAGCGATCGTTAGAGGAGATTTTTTTATTAATCATTACAGTACAGGCTCAATCGAATCAATTTAATGTTAGAGGAGATGGAGCGGCTGAATATCGATGTGGTCCAACGTCCCCCAGCTGCAACCCATCGAGAATTTCTGTGCCAACCTTAAGCATAAGATCTACTCCAATAATTTTGTTGCGAAAACTGAGTGTAGAAATAAAAATAAAACGAAGAAAGAACCCAAAAACAAGTAAGCTTAAATAATTACCTTTCATGGGAAATTTATCAAAAGCAATTATCTATCTTAGTTTTTTTCCGAAAAAAGCCCACTTTTTATGCAAACGCCATGTGAATCAAGAAAAGCTAAAGTTTCCTCAGTAGGCAAGGACCCACCATGAGACGACGTTACCATACAATCCGGAGCAAACTGGCATCGTGGAGTGAATGAACCTCGCGGTGGTAAACAAGGCTCGTTGTCTGCTGTTCGATGGTGGCCTAGAAAAGCGTTTTTGGGCAGAAACATTAGCCAAAGCCGTCGGTTTCCCGATTAACAGATCGCCGACCAAAGGGCTTGAAGGAACTCCCTATTGGAAAAAAACCGGATCTGTCGGAGCTGCGAGTTTTTGGTTCAAAGGTGATGTGTCACATTCCGAAGGCGGATTTGGATATAGTGGACATTCGAAGACTATCGAATCTTCAAGGTGGTGGTATGTCGTGACGTAGTGTTCTTCAGCGGGGAGAAGGTTCCCCTGGAAGCAAGTCAGGAAGCACCCAAGCATGGCCGAGAGACGATGCAGCTTCATTTGAATGAACTAGAAAATATATGTGATTCTGGTCCAACCAACAAACGAACCAGCAAATACCGATGATGAAACAGTGCAAATGCTATACGATTGTGATGACTACACCGGAAACTCCTGCGCTCTCTCCACAACAGATACACGATCTACTGTGATCAGAAGCAGCGCGGGGGAGCACCGAATCTTTCCATATTCCAGAGCGTTGAAGCTGAACAACACGTGGGAGCTTTGGGAGCTACCGAAAGGACGACGATCTCTGAAGTACAAATGGGTCTACAAAATCAAGACAACCGGATGGAACAGTGGACCGTTGTAAAGCTCTGCCTCGTAATTGAAGTGTTTTCGCAGCAGAAAGGCGTGGATTACGACCAGATGTACTCTTCGATGGGGCGATATGCCACAGTTCAGTATGTCCTCGCGGTTGATGCCCAACTAAATTTGGACGTCTTCTAAGTGGATGCTGTGACTGTATTCTTGCAAGGCGACTTGACTGATACAGACATCTGCATGGAACTATCCGAAGGATACTAGGATGCTGGCGGTTCACGAAAGATTTGTCGAATACAAAAGGCGCTGTACGGGCTGACACAGGCCAGCCGTGTATAGAACCAAAAGCTCGATATAGAACTGAAATAGATAGGACTCAAGCCTCACATTTCTCAGTGAATGTCGTGAGCAACTTTAGTAACAACCCTGGTGAAATCATTTGGACAGCGGGCACGCGTATTTAACGCTATCTAAAGGGCACGATGACCTTGAAGTTGGTGTACCAGACGCAACCAGACAATCTGTTAGAAGGCTTCAGCGGGGTCATTACGCAGAAACCAGAAGATCGATCGATCGGTATCATGGAGCTGCAAGAAACAATCAACTGCCACTTTGGCATTGTCTACCATGGAAGCCGAGTACATGGCATTGGCTGCTGCGACCCAAGAAGCTGTATAGTGCCGTGGACTACGAGAGAAGAACTATTTGGCGCTCAAGTTTAAGCTACACCCTGTGACAACCGTAGTGTATTGTGGTTTGCTGAGAAGGAGATTGGCTATTCTGCTCGCACAAAGCATATTGACATGCGACATCATTTTGTAAGGGAAAAGCTGAACGATGGCTCGATTTAATTACACACCATGCTGGATCGGATTTCTAGAAGACTGGTGTATTCACGATGGTGGTTTCAACTGCAAAGTTTTTCGAAGCTACAAAGGTCTAGGATTATCTCGAAGAGTTTATCGGCAGCCGTAGACCTGTGCAGAGTAAGCTGTCAGTTATTTAGTTGGTCGCACGAAAAGGTTACGGGCCCAGTGTCACGAGTTTGAAAAGTTCGGAAAAAGTTAGTTCGGGAGGAAAATCTGTGGAAATCGCTTCATATTTAACTGAAAACGTAGAGTTTTTTATGGTGTATGGAGTTAGCCGGCTTTGTTATCGGGCATAGCGCGTTATCTATTGTGTGTTGGTAATTAATTGCTTAGTTGCGAACAGCTGCGGTCTTAGCGAGGAATCTATTGTTTCGGTGGCGTTGGCGATGGCGATGGCGTTAAATGCTCCATAAGTACTACATGGAATGAAGATCCGGGATAATGTGAAGTGCGGAACAATGTTCGGTACTGGGAGTAGGCGGTGTTTATAGCAAGTTTGACGTGCATATTTTTCCGCTGTGTTTTCCGATATCACAAAACAATTATTATCGGAGTAATTCAAGTTTGACCCTTAAAAAGAACTGTATCTACAGCAATGCCATGTTTTTGGAACGTATCAACCTCTTGTGCCTTGGACCATTCCAGGACGGATTTTGCTTTGGGACAAGAGGCCAAATCAGGCTGGAAAATTGTGATTTCTTATAAACAGTAGCGACCACTTTCGCAGATATACTTTTTCGACCACATTCTTGTTGATAGTGCCGATAGAGACGAAACTTTTGGATTTTCGATCACAACTACATTTTGCCTGCCAAAAAAAAAAAAACTTTTTGAGACACCTTGTTTGTCCGGAAATACTCGGCAACGGTGTTTCGCAATAAAAATCCAGACCAGAAAGCTGTTGAAAGTCTTCGAGCACATATGATTCGTCGTCCATTATGGAACAAGAATTTGTTTGCAATAACATGGTGCTCCTTAGCACATTCGTTCCATGTCTCTGCTTTACTTTTTGCCCATACACTGAAAATTAATTTTCGTTTATATTATAAAATCGAAGGTAGGACTAGCAAATCTATCCGTTGTTTTCTGCAACGAAACTGATTTGTACTTTTTAAGGAGCTTCCTTCGTATTTAATGCCACACGCACAACTGTCAAAAGCACGAAGCCTTTATTGACACAGAAAGAACAATCGTTCATCCTACGAAAACAATACAAAGAGCTACGAGTAATTTGTTACCAATACACCAGAAACGTCTCTCTGGGGGTTGCATGAACGACTGACAGATCTACTTTATCGGCTTAAAATGTAATTGAGAAAAAAGCGCATCCACGACAAGTTGTTCGTGACATTGGATTCGATCCTGCATTTTCAGGAGAGCTGTTATTGAGTCCGTGGTTGATCTCACTACACCGGAAATAATATACACATATTTATTGGCAAATATCCATGGAAAATTCCACATAATACTGATGCGTTCACACATAAACAGAACCCTTTGAGAGACACAAATGAAGTTTATGTGACAAATGAAAACTATGTGTGGTCACACATAGTGGTTATGTGTACACATAGGAAGTATGTGTGGCTACAAATAGATATCATTTGTTGATCGCATTGCAAAAATGTATGTGTTGGACACATAGATATTATCATTGCTTTTTTATCAGTGAGAGGCCATATTGACTCGTGAGAAGTTTCTTGATTATTGTGCATGAGGTTCTAACTCTCGACACCGCTTTCATTTCTATTTTGGGATAAATTAATGCTTCCCATCATCCCATCAGGAACACAAACACTTATGAGTACGACCAAAGAGAAGCAGCGATTGGATGGTCTTCACGAAATTCATTTTCTGCATTGTAAAGAAAAGGTGTAATGATAGCATTTTGTTAGATGACAAGCAATAAGAATGTTTCATACAATTTACGACACATTGGTTCTATGTACAAAGTCCATGTTTACGAAACGAGTAAAAGCTAATTTACGAAAATAAATTTTCAGTGTATACTTTTGTTTTTCGTTTGCGAGCAACATTTCCTACAGAAAGTTGGGATTTTTTCTCAATAACGGCTACCATCTTCTTGTCCATTTGGCGGTAGCATACTTTTGCTTGTTCCGCTACCAACCTTTCGATCCACAGTCAAGCACTGTTAAAATAATTTGCAAGCACTAAACACGGCACTTATTGGTAGTTTTTGTTCCTTGAAAACATCACCAATCGACCAAATCGAATTTTGATGCCGTTCGTTTACCAACTGCAAAAAGAATGAAAACATGAATCCTGGTGAGTGTGAACTTTTTAGGAGAATACCTGTAACTAGAAAATGAGAAGAAATATTAGTAATTTCCATTTAATTTTAACTACCTTCATTGCTTATCTTGACAGATACGCGTATTTCGTTTACAATGTGTATCCATCTGATGTGAGTCGATGTTTTTGATTTGTCAGTCACTCAAATTTAAGTCACTCCACTTCTGACGAAAGTGAGTCAAAAACGACTCAAACCTGAGTTGAAACGGCTGGCCGTGCATGTTGAATGATGCTTGTTTGCCAAAGAAGTTTTGGGCAAAAGCTGTTTCTACGGCGGCTTATCTGGTCAGCCGCTGTCCGACCAGGTCTCAGGAGTTAATAACGCCTGAAGAGGCGCGTGGTCGAAACGGAAGCCTAATCTTCGTCATCTTAAGGTGTTTGGATCGAAGGCGATGTATCATATCCCGAAGCAGAAGCGGAAGAAGTTCGACCCGAAGGCCAAAGAAGATATTTTCATTGGGTACGCCGAGAATTCAAAACGATAAAGGATCTAAAATCCAGAGCTAAAAGAAGTAGTTATTAGTCGAGATGTAACCATTGTGAACGAAGGACAAGTTGCGTCAATTTCCCGAAGGAGCATGAGCAGCGACCTGTTGAATTTATGGAACTGTGCAATTGGATCGCAGCTGGAAGAGCAAATTGGTGCTAAACTAACTGTTCTTGATGATCAACACATATATCATACAACCCATGCCGATGCCGTTGGTCTTCGCGATGCCGAGCCCGATCCTGCGCTCCCACTGCAACAAATAAGACCAGCTGATTCCAGGCAAGTATTCGGAGTATATATGTTTCAGCACAGTCAGATGTTTTTTCGCAGTCCAATGTGTCAACGGCGGTTGATCTCGATGACCCATCAATTATGACGACATTGACCAATTATCATGATCCGACAACCGTTACTGAGGCGTTAGAGCGAAATTACCACAGGCTTTGGGAAGCAGCAATTACGGAAGAGATCCAAACGCTGAAGGAAAAAGAAACCTGAGAACTAATCGAATTACCACCAGGCAGGAAGGCGATTCGAACGAAGTGAATATTCAAGACCAAGCGTGATGCTGATGGCCAGATCAAGAGATATACAGCTCGGCTCTTGGTGCAGGGATGTTCACAGCGGCCCGGCATCGATTACGCACTGAAATCTATTCTCCGGTTGTGCGGGAATTCTACGATGCGCTACCTTAAGGCTTTGGCGGTGCAAAACAATCTGGACATTGAGCAAATGGACGCAGTAAGAGCATTCTTGCAAGGAAAGCTCAAGAATGAAGACATCTATATGGAGCAACCTGAAGGATTGATAAGTGATCCAACGAAGGAGTGCAAGGGTTTGGTACAACCAGTTGGACGGAGCATTGCGAGAGTTCGCTCTAACTCGGTCGAAACAGGACCCTTGTCTGTACTTTATCATCGAAGAAGAGAGAATGGCATTCCTAACCGTGTATGATGATGATTTGCTGGTGTTCACTAACGATGAAGAAATGAAGAAGAACTTGAAATCTTTCCTTCATTGCCGATTCAAGATGAAGGATCTCGGCATAGCAAAGTATTGTTTGGGCATAAGGATCACCAGAGATCGTCAAAACGGCAAGCTTTACATTGAAGATGTCCTGAAGAGATACAATGGCGAACGCCAACCTCGTGACTACTTCTGGATTCAAGTTTGAAGTTTGGCAAGACTATGAGCCCGACCACTCCGGAAGAAATAGAATCAATGCGAGGCGTTCCCTTCAAAGAAGCAGTTGGATAATGCAGATTCGGTTAACGTAGTGAGTCATTTCTGTATCAATCCGGGGCAGCATCACTGGGAAGCTTTGAAGAGAATTTTACGTTATCTTCGTGGAATCGCTGGCACTAGACTGGAATATTCTCTGGACGGAAACCCCCTGAAATCAAAATGGGAGGAGCAGTCTCGTGAAGCGTATCGTCTTGCGAGGCAGAATTTATGGCTCTCTCGGCGACAGTTCAAGAAGCGCAAGTGCTTCCTGGGTGAAGGCCAACTTCTCCGAGGACCAAAACGTTGTCCTACAGTAGGATGGAGCGCCGTGTCACACGTTCAATCGAGACCCAACAATGGTTGAACGATAACATGAAGTTTTGGCCGAAGGATTTGTGGCCCCCTAGCAGTCCAGATCTTAATCCGTTGGATTATTCGATTTGGGCATATGTTGAAGCATGAGCCTGCAAAACATCACACCCTAGTGTGAAAACCCTGAAGTCAACCATAACACGCACATGGCAGTCAATGTCGGAGGACTACGTCCGAAAGGCATGCCCTGGGTTCCGACGTCGGCTCAAGGATGTTATTGATAAAAATGGAGTACACATTGAATAAATTTGTTTAAAAGGACTTTATAAAGATAACTGCACTCGAAAATGTTGATATTATTGCTTGAATTAGTTGAAAATGGGATTTGATAGAAATAGAACAAATTATCGCATTATTTTCTGCCACACCCTGTACGTTAAAGAGGAATGAAGTGATACAACCTACGATCACAGTAAGCAGGCCATAGCAACCAGAAGTTGTTGATAGTATGTAAAGAGTTAGAAAAATAAAATCATTCCTTGTTCAGACTTTGTACACTACACGCGTATTTCATGTTCACTACAAGTGAAACTTTACCGAATTCTCAACAGCTGAACGTTCGGTATAATGAGTTCGGCGATTTTTTCAATTGTTAATTGGTAACATAACATATTCAATTGAAAAAAAACATCAATCAAAATAACTGCACGCTGTGCATGAACTTGGTGCCAGTCGTGCATAGTTGTTACATCCCCATTACCGGTGTAAGTCGGCAACGTAACCGGGCACTTTTGCATAGCAAACAAGCAGATTATTTCAGGCCGCAACAAAAATTCATGATTATTAAGTAATTTTTTTTACCTACTGACTGACACTAACGGTCCTTTCATCGTATTCATTACATATATTTAAGAAACTGTCCAAACTGTGCTAAACACTATTTTTACTCCATTTTTTCAACTTTTTTTCCTGCACCTCAACCACTTCTGAACAATTTTGCTTCACCGATTTATGGTAATTTGCGTTCTATTACAGATTTTTCGATACTTTTTTTCAAATTTTCGGTACTTTTTCTCATTTACCATTTTTTGGTAGTTTTTCGATGTGTAAACAAAAAAATACTCTTTTACCGAGAATTCTGTAATCTTCATTTTACAGATCGACTTCGGTATAGAATTCAGTAAAAATTCTAGAGTGTGTATCCTATCAGTTTTTTAGCCAGTTTCTTATAATTTGGAATAAAAAAAGGTTTTAAGATGCCCAGTTAATGAATTATGATCTTTTAAAATAAGTGATGTTCGTGAAAACCAGAAAATTTCGATTAGGGCCTTCCTAAAATAAACCGTCAATCTTGTTTTTTTTTTCGTCTTTACAACCATAAACTCTATACTTGGACAAAGTTTCAAAAATACCTGCAACCTAACCTGTAGTATAATAAATAAAAATCCTCTAGTACAATCTATCTCAGTCAACCTTCTGAACTTACTTTTCGTTTGATTACGTATGTTAATCCCAAAACCGGACATTTATAGATCATATTCATTGCTCTGTATCTGCGCGCCATCAATGAAATTTGCAAACAAATTATCATAACATGAAATCAAGCCGCACTTTTCCGCCCTGCCCAAACCTCCGAGCAGAAGCCCTCCTCCCTGCAGCCATTCATTACTCGGTCGAACACGAATGGTCATCGTTTGGGATCCGACCGAGTTCATTAAATTATTCAATGCTTTTATTGAATTTGAATTTACACGCGCGTGCGTTGAAATTTATTGCGTGACATAAAACAGATTTTCACTCTGGCTGCCATAATGGGTGCAACCAATAATTGCATTACCACTCAATCATGTGACAAAAGCAGCAGAAGACTAGCACTATCGCACCGCACTCGGACAATATGTGTAGTGTAAGTACAATGCAGCAGCCAGCGGCTCGCGATCCGAGCTCACCACATGCCACGGCAATCAGTTTCGAAATTTGACAACGTGGTCAAAACAAAAGGATACGAGCAAAAAATATGCCCAGCCTCCGTCCGGTCCGATCCAGCATCCGACATGTAGTGTATTGAAGTTGATTGCTATGGGCAATGTTGGGAATCGCTTCACACTGGTTGCAATTTGTTCGCTTCAGTGACGTGTGTAATTTATAGCGGCGGGAGTTTTGCTTAATATGGTGGTTTACATGTATGGAAGAAGAAAATGCATATCGTTGGACTTCAGCGCCAACGGGTGGGTAGCTGGATCATATTTCAGACCTAATCAAATCTGGAACATCTTAGGAGGAAAGGGTTCGCATACGCGAAATAAGTTCCTCAAAACAGCAATTCCCTACATTATGATGTCGAATCTTATGTTACATGTATGTATATCAAGAAGTTATTCATGAGACAAAATGTACCAACAGAGTGAAATAAACCAAATCAAGTCCGCTAGCCGCTTCCACCGAACGAATATCACAAACCACACACGTCGGGCTTCCGACTGCATTTGCATAAAACTCATCAACGCGCGTTGTGAGTGGAGAAAAATGAGGCTCATTTATCTGCATCAAGAGGACGGAAATCCACAGGATGGTGGAAGAGCGGCCGCGATGGCACCAGGTTCGTTGTAGCTGAATAATGTGAACAGTAAACACTGCGGCTTGTGCGGTCTAGTGCGATGGTGTGGCAATAAGTCGACTTAAAAGTTAACACCACGCACACCCCAAGCCCGTATGTGTGATGGCTGCGGAAATGGTGTGAGACCCGACCACCACCTCCCAACACGTTCGCCGCGTCATAAATAAAACAATATATAAAATCTGGAACTAGCATAAAAATGCTGATCCTCGCCGTTCCATCAGTGCTCAAGAAGGATATTCCGAGAAGCCATCAGTCACGTGGCGACCGTGACATAGCACATTATTTCCCGTAGTCAGTCGGTCAGACGCACCGCCGCATCACTCCGGAGAAGGCCGAGGGTAAATAATTTTCCATCAGCCGCCGAGGAAATTATGTGACAAGCAATGGATGTCAGGACTTAAATGGAAATTCATGGCTCTTTCAGGATGTCGGACAGAACCTCTGAGACCGCTAATGTGTTCGCATGCGTTCGAGTGGCTGACACGGTGATCCTTGAACTTGTTGGATTCCTGTCAATTATGTTGTATTAGTTATTTTGTAAATCCGACAATTTAATTACACAATGCCCAAAAGCAACAACAACTGGGGGTGGCTGGATTCGAGTCCCGGTTTAGTCTAGGAAGTTTCCGTACAGTAAAATTTGTCAAATTTTTAAATCTTTGAGCAAGCTGAGAACAAACAACAAGCTTATTGTGAAATCCTACACGGCCGTCAAATTTATTCACATTTGAGTCGTTTTTAACTTACTTTGGTTAAAAGTGATGTCGGATTAGAGGACTAAATAGAGTTGGAGGGGTCTGCGGTAGTCAAAATAATCCTATTCTTATGTAGAATTCCCTAGAAATTGAATGAAAGTAGTTGCAGCCACCGCACGGTCGGAAAACAGAGATATTGGACTTATTTTGTTCCAATTCCCTGTATTTTCGAATATTGCTGATTAATCTATGCTCGGAGGGGTCTGCGGTAGTTCAAATAAGTCTTAATATTCTTAAGTAGAATTTCTCTAGGTAGTTGTATGGAGGTAGTTGTAGTCACTGCACGAGTCGGAAAACGGAGATATTTCTGATTTTACCCCACTATTCGAAAATAAGAAGGGGTATCATAAAAGCTGTTTGACAGAAAAAGGGGGGATATACAGTTAAAACGAGAAAAAAAAACTCATTTTTGAAAAAAAAATTCAAAGGGGAAGTTTTTACTCAAATCAATCGAAACTTTTTTACAATTATTAGTGTATCCCTGTTATATACAAAAATGTTTTCTCCAATTTTTTTTTTTTTTAAATGGCGGACGTTAGAGTGCGTTGAAAAAGTCGTTGTATTTTGCTTGTGCCTCTCCTGGTCGCATAAGTGTGAGGATAAGTGGAGATAATACAAGCACAGAGAACAGACATCCAGGCTCGAACCTTTTTTTTCCAATTTACTGTGTAAATTTTTGAAAGCAAACCGTTGGAAAAATCAGTGGGGTTGTGTACAAGACACGACCGGTTGACGTAGACTACGTTAAACCAAGTGATGCATAATAATGTCAAGGAAATTCTGTGTGGCTATTATTACCGTTAAAAGGGTTTCAATTATTCGTGCCGGTCGCTTACCCTTACCGATAGAAGCAGTTTAAGTCACAATATGACGGGTGCGGCTCTTATGGGATATTAAACCAGCGTGTTAAAGCCAGTATATAAGAAAATTCTATTGTACGCTCTTGAGATATTATTTGGTGGCCCTGAAAAGGGCCGTTTGGTTTGATGAAGTCAGTGCGTGGGAAAATTCTCTTGTACACTCTTTATAAAACTTTGGTGGCCCTGAAAAGGGTCTTTTGGTTTAAATGATGACACGGCCACGGTTGCACGTTTTACGATGGACTATCTTTAAGGCCTAGAAGATAGTTGAGGATCTGTGAGGGAATATAAAATTATTAAATTAATGATAGTTTTGCTCATTCTTATAATCATAATCGCTTGACATTACTAAATGTTTATTCGTCGAAAATCAAAATTGTTGGACGGTGGTTCAAGTAAAATGCATAATATTGCTGGCATTGCAAGCGGAGGTCACGAACGAAGGTCAAAGCGGCAGAATCTTTATCACGACTAGTTGTTTAATCACAGTTCAAAGCCAAGTCGAGATAAAGGTACTTCTTCATGAAATCAATGAAGGGAAGTT
This sequence comes from Aedes japonicus, assembly GCA_034211315.2. NCBI lineage: Eukaryota > Metazoa > Arthropoda > Insecta > Diptera > Culicidae > Aedes > Aedes japonicus. The sequence continues at coordinate 13,985 of JASCZW010006759.1, forward strand.
TCTCTGACTTTGGAACAATAATGTTGAAATTGCCAGTCGCATTAACTGGCATACCTTTTCTGATGTATTTCACCAGGTTGCGTGCAATAAAATATTTAATCGGTTTAATCTGAATTTCCTGTCGCTCAGCATCCCGCGAGTGATGTTTGCTGTCGCTATGCACTTGAAGGTACACTGGAGTCCCTCGGAAACACGTAGCCGAAGTATCTTCATAGCAACGTACAGAACATGTTTTGGCTTGGCACCCCGTCGATCACGCCGCCGTAGTTCACTGGTAGCCATCATGAATGGAGTCACTCGCACATCTGGGTTGAATGTTCTAGGGTGCCCTAGATAAATGTCTGGGAATGAAAGTTCCTCAGCGTGTTCGTCATAAATGATCGACAATGGCACTCTGTTTTGTCCCGGTGCTATTTCCAGACATTTATCCTCATTCCACATGAGAGTTTGCTGCTGTCTTATCAGCAGTTCAACATCGTTATCTCCTTCAATCATCTCGATGCAATCAGTAGTGTCGACAGCTGGCTGGTCAGAGTCGATTGATCGCAGATGATTTTCGTTGAAGATGATACCGTATCGGCGATACAGAGGGGTTTCTTGTAGGAACTTCAACCAGGCCTTCACTGTTTCCTTCTTCACAAATCCAGACAGGTAACTGGACTTGTGGATGATGTGCTTTTTGATGGACACATTGAAGGCTCTGTCGTCGTCCAGCTGTCGTGGCAGTTCCTTTACCATCTTGTCGACATCAACGGGCACATTTATCACCTGACCGATGATACCGTAGCTGCCTACAATATTAACGTTTTATTGTAGTTGTGAATTTATTACAATATAGTTGAAACAAAAATATTTACCTGCAGCGAAACGCAACCGCCGAATTTGCATAAACGGCAACCGTGGAGAAATTAATCTTTCCGTTATCGGATCCAGTGGTGGAAGAGCTGGACTCGATGGAAAAGGCGGATAACTAAAACCATTCGTCACGGCTAGCGCAGGTACCTTTCCTTTTTTCATGCTTGAGCGACAAGTTGCGCATACAGCCAAGCCTTCAACGGATATGCCTGTATTGGCCAACACCTCGGCTTCAACGGTAGTGACCTGTTTAAAGTCATTCATGAACCACAACCTATCACAAACGCCGCACGGAAAACCAAAACGATTATTCACAAACCGTTTGATGAACTCCTTTGACGCTCCTTCTAAGTTCGGTTCGAATAACTCTGCAAAGTTTGATGTTTGTTGCGATTTTGGCATTTTTATAAATAATTGAGTCACTTACCCTGGCTTGAATGCTCAGAAGACGGTATGTCATACTGTGCCTGAATGGCCTGCATCTCGGATTTCTCACCATCGGCGGAACCATCAACAATGTTTTGCATCGTTTGGGGGATTTCAGTAACGACAGGCAGCGGAGGAAATTCTATAATATGCACATACAAACATATATTTTGACTGATACCTTGTCCCCTTTTCAACATTCACCATTTAAATATCATACATTCGGATCATTTGTATACAATATGAGTTGTAGTATGCCTTTTCATAATTCAACTTCAAAGAATCAAAGATTTGCAATTTATGCAATTTTAGCAATTCTGGATATCAAGGGTAATAATAAACATTGAATTTCTCTGGAATTAAAATTACGATAAAATTCGTTATCAGAAAATATCCGACGGGTTTAGTGATTGTTATGAATACACTAAAATCAATTGCAACATTTTCAGATGTGTAAGCGTCTCTAAAACTGTTCAAAATTCGGAAAGTTTTATCAAACAGAAAATAACAAAAAATATCTTGCAGATGTTGTAACGTTTTATACAAGTGTATAGGGTACATGTCCCATGACTCAGTCGATTATGTAGCGCACGATTACAATTTTAACTATAACTCATACAATAATTTAGCTAGAAACGATATTCAACTAGTTATACCTTTGCTAAGACATGCTTAACTAGGCGTTTGCTGTACTGGACCATGAAAAGTCACCAACTAACATTATTGAGTCGAAAACTTTCGATGGATATGGATATTGTTGTCCGATAGCAGTGGCACAAATTCTGTGAATCGCTTTATTGTTGTGTTGAGAAAGAGGTTACAAAATTCCTAGAGTAGAAATCATCATTGGCCTTAAGTTTAAGTTATTTTTATTATACATACTGTTACTGCCTCTTCTAGCTATCATACTACAACAGTTATGCCAGATCTATTCAAGATTTAATGTAGGTTGTAGGTACCTTTACGAGCACAAAGGGTTCTATAGAATAGAGATTTCCTTTGTATAGCGAATTGTAGAATATGATATTAAGCTAGAATTTAAGTATAATTAGATTTTGCAAACACTTCTTTTTCACCATACTTCTTACCCTATGTTCTAACACTCTATTTAAATTTAAGCTTAGAAATTAAACAGCAAACAGGCATAAAACAATAATTCGATATAAATCTCCGCTCAGAGTAAAGTTGTAAATAACATGCACTGTATAGAAGTAGATAATGTTCTATTGTTTCTGGAACACAATTGTAGAGGTTCATTATCACGCATCGCCAATCCTCTGTCAGATCCCGGGTGTGGCTAGCGTTTGCTTTATTTTTCTGCAAAGGGCGCATCCAGCTTGTCAGTCGTCGTAGCGATGTTAACAGATATCATTAAAGATTCTTGTTAGAACGAATTTCAGTAAAGTTTAGTTATTTCATCGCTCCGGGCATTTATTTATATAATCGCTCCTGGCATTCAGCTACTTTATAACATCTAAATGACTTTCTCATGTGATCAATCGGCCATTCCATTTCAAAACATTAAAATTCCCACTATATTCATTTAGTTATATAGGTGTTGGTATGAATAAGCCCTTCGAAAAATACAAAACCGCTGACTCTTACTTTTCCATTGAAAACTTTTATATTCTACATTTTACTATGATATAATAAATTCTTATAGGTATAAAATAAACACCTGAGAAAATAATCACGCATTAAAACATGTTCATTATTTGTATCGATATCATGTGTAGGTTCGTATGATGTTAAAGCACGCGGCGCATGTCATCACCAGAATACAATTAATACTATGTTGAAATTTATTAAAACAGGGACCGATAACATAGAGAGATATTCAATTGCTATGATGACTACACTGTCAAATTGATTTAAATTTAATAAATATCAATTTCCCACCTCGAGTTGAAGGACCTTCTCCAGCGTCCCAATTAGTTGTTGGCAACGAACAAATCGGCACTTGATTAAATGCTGCACAAACCCAACGAAAGATTAATTTAATTCTTATAAAAACAACTCTCTGAACTGGATTGGTTGTCCTCAAAAGGACAGATTATTTGTGGATTGCTCCAACCAGTTGGGTAAAATTTTTCCGACGGCTCGCCCTCCATGGATGCGTTTTTGCAGTTGCAGCGAACGAATCGGCACCATGATATTAGGCACACAAACCAAACGAAATAAAAGTTTAATTCTTGTACAAACAACTCTTTCAATCAAATTAGTTGTCCTCAAAAGGACAGATTATCAATTTACGGATTGCGCAAACCAGCTGGGTCAAATTTTTATCGACGGCTCGCCCTCTATCGAGCACCGAACTGAATTTAAGATTAGTTCTATAATAAACAACTCTTTTATTTTAATTTATTGTCCTCAAAAGGACAGATTATTTTCACCTACTGCTGCTCGCCTCAAAGACGCTTTCCTCCAAACAGCAGCGTTTTCGAAGTCGCGGCGAAACAATCGTCACGATGAGGTAAGGTGGCGGCTTGCACAAACCGACGTGATTGTGCGCCCCCATATCCGCCATTTTACCTCATCGCGACGATCGCTGTTTGGGAGAGCCTTGGGAGAGCGCTGCTACGCGACCACCAACTGCCTTTGCGATCAGCTCCGCTGCCGGCAAATGAAGTAGCTGCGACCGGCTCCGCACAGCTTCAATGCTGCCAAACGACTGAGGCAAAATTTTCCTATGTGTGCGCTTATGCCGTTCTCAGCTGCCTGCGAGACGTACATGGAGAGACGAATGGCATGATTGGTTCTAGTCTCTCTCTAACACAAAGAAGAAGAAGATGATGCAAGACGTTCCTTGCTTCGATTTGAAATCTGTGATAGGAAATTTGGTAAATTTACTCTGCAAAATGACATTATAAGACATCACCTTATATTTGCGTTATTTTCAATAGTTTACTATTGTTTGAGAATAATGTTTGACAATTGAATTGAAGCGCGGTAAAATTTCCGACCGATTGAAGAAGAAATCATGTAAATCTATCGTGGATTTTTCGAGTTATTCGCGTACAAAACGTACGGTTTTTCGTGACGGTCGCAAAATTTTAGATTTTCATTTGACACCCTACCCTTGCCGTGAGACGTAGTCTACGTCAAAACAACGCCGCCTAGTCTAGGTTTCACCAAACTAAAATTGACTGACTATCAAATCTCAAGACAGGCAAGTGGCGCCATCAACATACAATTCACCAAAACTAACTAACAGGAACGAGCAGTAATTTTAAAATAGCTGTTACAGAAATTTACACACGAAGGGCACTCCAGCTTGGATGTCTGTTCTCTGTGATACAAGCACATTCATGATGGCATATCTCGAGACCCTTATATCTGCATAGGTGCGGTCTTGAGCAGAGATGCCATATTCACAGACATGTCTGTAGCATTTGCAGACTCTTCATTTTTATTGCAGACTTTTTTAACGATGCAGACATTCAGCAGACATTTTATTTATGTTGCAGACTTCTACAGACATTTGAAATATTTTTTAAATTTCTAATAAATATATTCTATGAAGTGAAGTTCGGACTTAAAATGTAAAAAGATCTGAACAGTATAGTAGATACGGTAAGAAGCGTTGTTGAAATAGGGTTTTAAATACCGTAGGTATCATTTAAAGTAGAAATCCTTGAAGAAACAAAAGCGGTGGGCCACTGGAGATACATGAGGCCCGGAGATAAGTATTGTATAGGCTCCTTTCTGGGGTAACATGGAGTCCCTCACTTATGGTAGTGTTGAATCCCAACGCGTGTTCAAACCCTATGCGAAAATTACTGTCAAAGCGTTGGTAATAGTGGTCCCTTGCTATTAAGTCACAACGAAAATCAAGGTTCACAACAATACAAATCATATTTGAGAAACTTAGAGACTTCCTCGAAAAAAAAATGTCTCCTATGGTCAGTTAGAAATTTCTCAGAAGTATTGGGAGCAAGCAGGTTATGCAAGAAGAACCTTGAAAATTCATTACCGAAGTTCAAGATCATACTTACAAGAATTTCAAGACAGAACTTCCCCAAGAATCAGGAGAGGACTTATCAGAGCTTCAGGAAGAAGTGTAGGGGAGAGGACTTCTCTGAAGTTTGAAATTTTTCAGAGGTTTAGGAGTTCTTCCCAGAAATTCAAGATTGAACTTTCCAGGAAGGGCACTACCTATAATTTCTCAAAAAATCAGGAAAAAAAAACCTCAGGACGATGTGTTACAGAAGTTGAGGAAAGAATTTCTCCCAAGTTCAGGAAATAACATCCCAGAAGTTCCGGAAAAAACTTCTCGAAATGTTAGTTGGAACTTCCTAGAAGTTCTTGGCAGCTTCTTCAAAGCTCCAGGAGGAGAACATTTTGCATTACAGAATAAGGATTTCTCAAAATTCTTTAGAGAGAAAATAATGAAACTTTCCAGGAGCATGGGGTGCACTTCTTTCTAATTTGAGCACGAATTTCACAATAGTTCAAGCAGGAGTTTCTTAGAAATTCAGGAACAAACTATCCCGAAGTTCAGGAAAAAGCTCCCACAAGTTCAGAAGAGGAATTCTTATAATTTCAGGAAGAAACTCCGAACAAATATAATGGAATTTTCCTATAAATTCTGGAGAGCACTCACCCAAAGTTCCGGTTCCAAAATTTCCTCGGATTTCAAGAGGGGACTTATTAGAAGTTCAGAATAGTTATAAACTCACCAGAGTGGGCTTTACCTCTTATTCAAAAAGGAATTCTTAAAAACTTCAAGAATTCAGGAGAGGACTTCCCAGAAAATCCGCAAGAATAGTTCCGTAACAAACTTCCCCAAAGTTCTGGAGAAAACCTACCAAAAGTTCAGAAGAGGGACTTTTCAGAAGTCCAGGAAGAATCTTCAAGAACAAATTTGAAGGAATTTTCCAAAAAATGTTGAAGAAAATTTCCTCCGGATGAGACCAATCTGAAGTTTGGAAAGCATAAACTCAGGAAAAACTGCCCCGAATTTCAGGAAGAAGGGCACTATCTGTAGGGTCAAGAAGGAATTTTTCAAAAAAAATCAGTAAAGAACTGTGAACACAAGAGGACTTCTCTGAAGTTGCGAAGAGACCAAAAGTTTAGTTGGAACTACCCAGAGAGCTTCTTTAAAGTTCCGAATCAGACATTCCAGCATTTCAGAATGTCAGGGAATCAGAGAGAACCTTCCAGAAGTATAGGAGAATCTTTCTAGTTGTTCTAGCAGGAATTTCTCAGAAATTCAGGAACAAACTTCCCCTGAAGTTCAGGACAATACTCTTCTGAAGTTCAGAAGAGATTATTCCAGCAGTTCAGAAAAGAACTTCTCAGAAGTTCAGGAAGAAACTTCTATCAACTTAAGAAGATTTTCCAAGAAATTCTGGAGAGTTCTTTCTCAAAGTCTTGCAGAAACTTCCCTTGTAGTTCAGGATAGGACTTATCAGAAAGTTTAGAAAGTAACTATGTTCAGGAAGGCAGATGGATGAGGTTCTTATATGTGAATTCTCGAAGAAAATAAGGAGTGACTGCCAAAAAGTTCATGGGAGGAATTTTGGCCTGATGCTTAGGAGGAATCTTCCCAGAATAGCAAAAAGCCTTGCAAAAGATCAGGAGAGAGTTTCCCTGAAATTTAAGAGATAATTACTGACTAACCTAAGAAGCAGTCTGTACAAAAATCATTCATATGACCATAATGATGTTGATGATCATGAGTGATAATGACACCATATTTAAATATGGTACACACCATCAATGCTTATTGTTGAATAAAAAAAAAGGTCTATTGAATTTATCAAATGAAAACTAAAGTTTGATTTTAAAATACAAAACTGGAAAGAGCGTTGTAGGGAGAAAAAAAACTACAGAAAATTGTGTCATCTATGCGAATGACTCAAACTTCAGTGTAACTTCAAAAATATGAAACAGTAGTGTAAGGTTGCATACAATCCAAGAAATAGATGCAAACATGTTTACATAATCACACAAATGGCGATAATGACAAAGCTCGTTCTCTTATAACGTCTTTTTGTTGAAAGAAGTCTAATTTTCTAAAAAAAAGTTTACAGACTTTTATAGACATTCCCAGACATTTCAATTTTTTATCACAGACATTAAAAAAAAAAATCTGGCATCCCTGGTCTTGAGCAAAGTTGTTCAGAAGGTCAAGGGCATTCGAAAAGTGAACCGTTTTGTTCGGAATTCCACCACTGCATGGCGTTAGTAAGCATTCTAAATTGAGCATTTGCAACTTGTTCTGTTTCGAGATTATGATAAGATGGATAGTTCTAGTCATCGGCAAAGTTGTTCAGCAGATCAAGGGCATTCATAAGATGGGCCGTTCTTTCGGAATTACACCGCTACGTGGCGCTAATGAGCATGCAAAATTTAGTATTTTCAACTTGTTCTATTTCGTGATTCTGATAAGATAGAAAGTTCTAGTTTTCGGCAAACTTGTTCAGAAGGTCAAAGGCATTCGAAAGGTGAACCGTTCTATTCGACTTCCACCGCTACGTGAGCGCTAGTGAGAATTTTCAAATTGAGCATTTTCAAATTGTTCTATTTGTTCTGTGTGGGGATAAGTATTTATGTGTGAATATAGGTGTGTATGTGTGTGTGTGCGTGCGTGTGTGTGTTTGTATATATGAGAAGGTGTATGTATGTATGTGCGTTTGCGTGTATGTGTGAATGCGTGTATGTGAGAATATACTATTAATTTTTGTGTGTACATATGTACATACTATGTATGCATGAGTGTATGTATATATGTGCGCATATGTACTTACATATGCAGGATAGCAGTGTGACGCGATCCTTTATGGCTTTGAACCCAGATGCCGTACGTTCAGTTGAATCTATGTAACTTCAACGCATCTTTTTCCAAAATAGACAGTTTCATCGGCGTTGCAGATTTGGTTTGCATGGTATGCACCATCCTCAATCAGCTGCAGCTGTATCTGCTGATGCGCATTCTTCTTTGATTCCTACATTTCACAAATTGTTTTTATGTATGAACCGATCTAACCATCCCTTGTTCAACCATATCTTATGAGAATCACGAGATAGAATAAGTTGAAAATGCTCAACTTTGACGACGACTAGAACTATCCTTCTTATCAGAGTCATGAAATACAACAAGTTGAAAATGCTCAATTTTACGCAACACAGCAGGGGAATTCCAAACAAAACGGTTCACCTTCCGAATGCCCTTGACCTTCTGAACAACTTTGCCAAAAACCAGAACCATCTGTCTTATCAGAATCACGAGATAGAACAAGTTGAAAATACCTTAATTGTTATGTTATTTATTCTCCGTGCGAGGAGTAACGATTATGATGTAGAAGGAGATGTTCGCTCATCACCATGAGGCACCAAGAGTGAACATTAATGTTTTTGGCTAGAATGAAAGATGTGAAGAGAAAGTGTTGAAAGCTCCGTCAGAGTGCGCCAGGTAGGAAATCTAACAGATGTTTTTTGAAAATTGAGCGAAAGGGCATGTATCCAATGGTACTCGAACCATGGACGTCAATCTTTCTCTAACATCCCACTGCGGGGTAGGTTGTAGCAACGGAACAAGTCCGCCACTTCAACAGGCAAAAATTGACGCATGGAAAGACGCTCATGTACCACTGTGGCTTGTATAGCTCATTGGATACATGCCCTTTCGCTCAATTTTCAAAAACATCTGTTAGTTTTCCTACCTGCCGCACTCTGACGGAACTTTCAACACTTTCTCTTCACATCTTTCATTCTAGCCAAAAACATTGTTGTTCACTCTTGGTGCCTCATGGTGATGAGCGAACATCTCCTTCTACATTAAAAATACTGTTTGAACCATTTTACCCCATATGTTTTGAACTTTTCATCCAATCGTCTTGCTGTCAAAGACAGAGTTGTAGGAAACTTAACAATCATTTTGGATGTATTGTAAATTTGTAACAATTTGTAATTACTGGAAAAACGCGAATAATTTATGAAAAGGTCCTATTTTTGAATTTTATTCGAATATTACAAAATTAAATCGGAAATATCTCGAGAACGGATGCTTTTACGAAGATCATCATCAGGAGCTTAAAATTTTAAAAATACTTCAAAAATCAGATTATGTAACCAGAATACGTTTATTTTCACAAATATTACAATTTTGAAAAATGCACCAAAAGTTGATGTTCTAGAATATTTTTTCCCTGACATTCCTCCAACCGGGAGTCTTCGTTTGAATTTGCGTAATAACTTCAAATTTTTACAGCCAAAAAATAAAAAAAAATCAAAATGTCGCTTTTTGAGATATTTAAGTTTTAATGTTCATTTCTGATTTATTTTAGCGAAATCTTTTTTTTTCAGTGTGTATTTTTTACACAACCTTCACACATAGGGCCACAACTTGTTCTAAGACAGTTTTTTTGTTCAACCAAAGGTTTTTGAGCTACAAATTATTAATTGAAATGCTATTCAAGTTGCTTACGCCCTTTTTAAAACTGACATTACATCAGTGGAAAAAACTTTCTTTCGTGGGTAAAACGTGTGTACAAATTTTCAAGTTGGTCGGTAGGTGAATCGGTAGATTGTGAATTTATAGTTGGGTTCTTACAGGATGCGGAGGGACTGCTTAGGTAGGCATACATTGAGAGTAGCTGAGCGTAGGGGGTAAAGGGAGATGAGCTTTCAAATGATTTGTTTGAAGATCCAACCAGTAACTAACCTTTAAACAACTCACTAACAATGAGGGGTGACAGTAGAAGAATATAGAGCGGTTCCATATCATTTCAGCAACGAGTAATTTTCATATATTTTGATTTGCATGAAACCTTGCATACAAGTTTTTGGGGAAGAAAACGCCGTTTTGCATACTTGGTTCGCCATTTTGAATCTAGCCTTACTTATGAGAAGGGCCTATGAAAAATGCACATGATATCTTCAAAAATTGTATCTCGAAACGGTTTGTCCGATTGGTTTGGTGTCTTCGGACGAAGTTTTAGACAATTGTTGGTGCTATATGGAGAAAATATGCACGGTAAAAAAAAGTTTGGTGTTTGTGTTTTGAACTAAAATATAGATTTTCCCTTAAAAGTTACACGTCAATAATTTTTTAATTATTCTTATGTTATAGCTGACTAAAAATGCTATCTAGTGCACAGTGAGTTGTTCTGGAGAAAAATAGGTTACAATGAAAAAAATTTTAAAAAAATTACAATTTTCAAAAAAGCTATTAAGAAAAGTCAAAAAAGTTTGTCACCTTAATTTTATGAAAGTACATCAAATTTGCAAGCAAAAGTACTTCGGTAACATTTTTCTAAAATGCACCGTTTAGAAGATATTACTGATTTAATATTGATTTTTTTGATAACTTAATAAGTTTTGGCCCTTTTCGGATGTACTCCGTGTTTTTCCAGTTTCAAAAGTATTTTTTTCGGAAAGATTGGAAAATTTTGAGTTAAAATGACACTGACAGCTTAAAGATTCGAGTGAAATTCTCTGCCTTAAAAGTATTTTGAAAACAAGATACAAAATCCCACTATCAGGAACAATGATTTCTTCCAGTTATTTTTGGTGTATTGTGTTGAAAATGTGCATTCAACTCTTGCATATCGCCTAACAGTTTAATCCATTTAAACTGGATGTGTTTATACTGTGCATATTTTCTCTATTGCCGAATATCGCCACAGACATCAAACCGATGAGACAACTCGATTTTCGAGATACACCTTTTTGAGAACTGCAAATGCAAGCTCTCAATTAGCAAGATTCAAAAGAGCGAATTAAGCTTATTTTTCAGGGATGGTGATTGTGCGCAATAAAAATAACATTATATGTTGGATATCATCAGTTTATTTTTATTCCTGTATTTTCATAAAATTATTGTTTACACAACTTTCTTAACAATATCGAATATTTTGGCATCATTGTCAGGACAGTTTGAATAAAGCTTTGTCTTTATTGTATTTTCTGATAGAGGAAGAAATGAGTGGAATTTTGAGTTCCTAAATTGTTTTGCATTATTATATTGATTATTGCTGTAGACATATTTTCGTATTCTTCTGTAGTAGAATAACAAAATGACAACTTTGTAAGTTCTTCTTCTTTTCGTTTGTTTGCCCAATTAAACAACTCTCTTGCAGTCTTTATCGGGTGTTCGCGTTCTTTGGCTAAACTTGCTCTGGTAGCCATGCGTTTTATCGTACTCTCCAATATCATCGCATGGACCTTTTCCGTGCGATGTTGCGAAGAAATGCCATTCAGCGTCAATACCATACTTTGACTTAAATTTACAAAGGCTAGAAAAGTTTTTTCGGTTTTTATACTGTTCTTTGATGCACCGTTACAGTTTATATAAACAGGGATGATAGAAGCAATCACTCGACCAGGCTGGGTGTTAAAAGACTGATTTTATTTTTCTCTTCAACATATTCTAGAGTATGCATGCGGTCAGCATATCGCTCCTTTCTCGGACTTTGACTGTTGCGCTTTGCTGATCGTGCGCCTTGCAAGTATCGTTATGGGTATCCACCACACTGTGGAGCAGCACCATCTGACATAAAATATTTTTTTTTATGTTTTTATTTTGATCAGTTTGTAATCATTTTATCAATAAACAAATTAACAGCGACTGGATCATGTCTTAGTTCTTCAGATATTATAATGAAGCTAAAATGTTTAATTTGCATATTTTCAGTATAATATATTACGAAAGGATGGATTGTGGCCTGTTGCACGTTCCAATGGTGTGATTGAACTTCATCCTGCAATTTTGCTGGAATTTTGAAGCTGTAATTTTCAGAAAAGTCACAAATAGCTAAAAATTCACCATCTTGCAAGTTTTGTTTTGTAGTTTTCAAAAAATTGGATTGTTCGGTTTTTACAAAATCATACGGAATCAAACTTTCTAATTTTGAGCTGAAAAATGAAACAAACTCATCGGTTTGCTTTACAATAGTTTCTAAATCACATCTGTCAGTGGTAACCCATTGTTCGAACGAAAGCTTTTCGACAAAGTTTTCTTCCAGTTGTTTCAATAAACTGTCTTCTAAAACTGAGGTATCTGGGCAGTTTTTACATCTTCGTAGATGGCAATGAGTTGTCTTATTTTCGCAAAGTAATCTATTCGCTAATGTTTTTTTCAGATCATTCAAGACATTGTATTTTTTTAAGCTATGTAGAATTAAATTGACATTTTCATGCGTAGTGCAAACGCAAACATTATGTGTTCCTGTAATAGTCAATAGTTTACATTGCCTTGGCCGGAGGCTTGCAAATGATGAAAACCCTATTTTTACATTGACGTACATTTCATTAAAGCGATTAAAAGCTTCTCTCAATGTCATCATTAACAATCTTTTCTGAACAGCTAATCTCTTATGTCCTGTCTTTACGCTAACAAAATCTATTTGGCCTGGCATTGCACGGCTTATATCATCGTCCTCAAAAAAAATTCAAAAACAGTTCATACTTGTTAGCACGTTTTCAGCACAACGCACCAAAAATCACTTGAAGAAATCATTGTTCCTGATAGTGGGATTTTGTAACTTGTTTTTCAAAATACTTTTAAGGCAGAGAATTTCACTCGAATCTTTAAGCTGTCAGTGTCATTTTAACTCAAAATTTTCCAATCTTTCCGAAAAAAATACTTTTGAAACTGGAAAAACACGGAGTACATCCGAAAAGGGCCAAAACTTATTAAGTTATCAAAAAAATCAATATTAAATCAGTAATATCTTCTAAACGGTGCATTTTAGAAAAATGTTACCGAAGTACTTTTTGCTTGCAAATTTGATGTACTTTCATAAAATTAGGGTGACAAACTTTTTTGACTTTTCTTAATAGCTTTTTTGAAAATTCTAATTGTTTTAGAAAATTTTTTTTTCATTGTAACCTATTTTTCTCCAGAACAACTCACTGTTCACTAGATAGCATTTTTAGTCAGCTATAACATAAGGATAATTAAAAAATTATTGACATGTAACTTTTAAGGGAAAATCTATATTTTAGTTCAAAACACAAAAACCAAACTTTTTTTTCACCCTGCATATTTTCTCCATATAGCACCAACAATTGTCTAAAACTTCGCCGAAGACACCAAACCAATCGGACAAACCGTTTCCGAGATACAATTTTTTGAAGATATGTGCATTTTTCATAGGCCCTTCTCATAAGTAAGGCTAGGCAAATGGCGAACCAAGTATGCAAAACGGCGTTTTTTCTTCCCAAAACTTGTATGCAAGGTTTCATGCAAATCAAAAAATACAAAAAGAAAAACTGGAAAAATTTCCCACTTGTTCGTGGAATCGCTCTATACCAGTGACATTTCAGGATTAAGGAGTTATTAATATAGTCACTAGACTCATAGTCCGGCGGATACAACGATGGGAGCCAATTTGAAATGATCAGCTGGCGGAGTTAATCGAGCATATCCTCGAGTAACTTTTAGCAATGGGTCTAAAAGCCATTTGCAAACAATGACTTTAAACGTTGATTTCTCACGAATTACGAGAATCCCACCATATCCTGCTACTCCATCATGGTAGTTTCTTCAACATTCAACATTCTTCTACCAAATGCTGCTTTCATTTCACGAGAGTGATGTAAGATTCGAGAGAAATCGATATTTAAAGTCATTGTTTACAAATGGCTTTTAGGCGCTTAACAAGAATTACTGAGATATGCTCTGATTGGCTCCGCCAAGTGACAGTTCAAATTGGCTCCCGTCATTGTATCCGCCAGACTATGAATCTAGTGACTATACTATTAAGTGGAACAACCGACTGAGTTCATCAGATATATCTGTAACGGGCTTCAGCTTGGTGAACAACTGAGTATTATAGTTATTTATTCAATGAAATGTTCTCAATATTCTCACTCAATGCTCATTTCGGTCAGTAGTGTCCAACATAATCAACCATCTACAGCCCGTAACAATAACTCTTGGTATCTTTTCAGAGATTGCTGAGCTCTTCCGGGCGATTTAAAGGATTCATCTTTTATATTTGTTTTTCATTTTGTTTCTTTTCTGGCAACACATAATTTATTTCTACCAAATTTTGAAGCCAATATTTAATATCCTGTATTATTTTGTTTATTTTGTTCTGTATTTCATTATTCTTGTCTCTTTTCAGTCACAGCGTATCGTTAACCAAAACGATCCCTGCTGCTAACCTTTCTCCCAACTATATGACAATCCATACAAAAACAATATTTCCATACAAAAACGTGACAGGGAGGGGGGTTCAAAACAGTCACATTTGCGTGACATAATTAATGGACGTTCCCTTATTGGGAATCGATCCAATAGTTTAAACACATCCTATGATCTCTAATCTTGGAGAAACGTGACATATTGTGAGAGTGTGGCCAAAATTGATCGATACCAATGCGTTTTCACTACAAAATTTAAAAAAAGGAGATTAATTACAATTTGATACAAGAATGATTATTTTATCACGAATGTCATAAGACAAGATCTTTTTTTTCGTCCTAGCAGGGGCTAGAGTCATAAAGAAAATGGATAGTTTTTGGCTCAACAGGTACCAGCACATCGGTCCCAAGCTCGGTCTTAAGCTTAATGAAACACCCCTAAAACATAACATAAAGCATGTACGGAATCAAATTGCGACACACACAAATATTCGGGAAAATTCGCCTGTTCAATCATCCTCAAACTTTCAGGGAATTAAATAAAACATGTCATGAATATTCCCATCTTTGTTTTATTCAATTTCAATTCCATATCCAAAATGCACGAACCTTCTTGTTGACACTACTCATAAGGTCCTGAACAACATTTGACCCAACTTGGTTTTGCGTGGCAATCCATTTTTTCATCATATCTTCCTCCGATTTCACTTCCTTAGGATGCTTCCGAAGTGCCTGCTTCATAATAGCCCAGTACCTTTCAATTGGCTGCAGTTTCGGTGCGTTGGAGGGGTTGAGATGCTTCGGCACGAAATTTACCTCCAAGCCTTGAACCACTTCAAAACCTCTTTCGAGTAATGGCACGAGGCTAAATCCGGCCATAAAATTGTAGGACCATCGTGTGACCTCAGAAGAAGAAGGGGCTTTTGGAGGCGTTCCTGCCCATTGACCGTTCCAGTTCACGAATGGGGTGCTCCGCTTTCCACACGAACAAATTGCTTGCCAAATCATATATTTTTTGGCAAACTTTGACATCTTCTGCTTTCTAACGTCCTCAGGGACTTCGAATTTATGATGAGCAGTGAAAAACTGGAGCCCCGGAAGCTGCTGGAAGTCTGCTTTTTACATACGTCTTATCATACATAACGAGGCAATGTGTTTTATCTACCATATTCTGCCGTTCATCGCGATTATGCGCCTTATGGACTTTGTACGTGTGTAGTTCTTCACGTACGGATGTAGTTCTTCACTTTCGCATCTTGCACGAAAGTTTTGATTAGATTCAGTTTCTTCGCCACATCTCCAACTGAACTATTGGTATTCCTCTTGAATGCTTGAACTACCCGCTTGTGATCCTTAACACTATACGGAAATCCATTTTTGCCACTTTTTTCTTTCAAATCGATGGTCTAACGCTCGTGGTACCGATTTAAAACACGAGACACCATAGAATGTACCATTCCCAGCTTCCTGCTGATGGCACGATGAGAAAGATCCGGCATTTCTTTGCGCCGCTTTTGTTCTTCCGACTCCATCTTCACAACGATTGCACATCTGCTAGTGATACTCACACAGCGTAAACGAAAACACTAACTCCACCCAAAATTTCAATAGGAAATACCCAACGGGTAAAAAGTTACACCCATTTAAAAGTGGTGAAATTTGATTCCGTACAACCTTTACAACGAACAAACACCACTATGGCTGGTTGTCTTCGACGAATCTTGCTAAGTTTTTAAAAGAAATGGAGATAATAAAGGGCATTTACCTGCTGCGATCGCGGAGCTAAGGAGTGTATCGAAAAGTAGTTATAAACATTCGATGCGTTATTACGCATAAACTACTGTATATATTTTTAGCGTGTAAGCGCCATTTGCTTTGCTTACGTTTATAATCGTTCTGAGTGTTTCTACGCAAAAAAAAAAAATAGTTCGGGAATGTCGGTGAATGCAGGAACCTGTGCTGCTGGAGGATCCGAGTCGGGATCTCGAGCTGTTGGTGTAGTTGGAAGAAGTATTTCGCTACCGGCAGTGGAAAAGTTGCGAGGCCGAGAAAATTTTTCAACGTGGGCGTTTGCCACCAAGATGCTGATGATTCGTGAAGGCACTTGGGACGCTGTTACACGGCAGGAGGAAGATCCGGAAGACACACTTTCATTGCGAGGATTGGCAACGATTTGCCTCAGCATAGAACCCATCAATTATAGTTTGGTGCAGAGTTCCAGAACGGCGAAGCAGGCGTGGGAGAATTTGCAGGAAGCATTCCGGGATGACGGAATGACTCGTCGTATAGGTTTGTTACGCAAACTAACAAGTGTTCGATTGTCGGATTGCTCATCGGTGGAGGAATATGTGAACGAGCTCATGTCGACCAAGCACAAATTGACGGAACTGGGTTTCGTGGTCGATGATACGTGGCTCGCGAGCTTGCTGCTGATGGGATTGCCAGAAATGTACGATCCGATGATAATGGGTCTGGAGGCGTCCGGAAAACAGATCACAGCGGATGCCGTGAAGGCGAAGATTCTTCAGGATGTCAAAATGAGCAGCGTTTCGTCAGGAGGAAACAGTGAAGAAGCTTTCTACAGCAAGAAGAAGTCCGCTGGAAACAAAAAGAAATCGGATAAGTCCAAGGTCCAGTGCTATAAGTGCAAGCAGTTTGGGCATTATTCATCGGAGTGTCAACAGCGAGGACCGAACGAATCGAAGGAGAAAAAGGGAAAAACGAGCAGGAGGAATGCAGCGATGACCACTATCGTGAACCCCAGCAAGGCAGAATCGGACTGGTTCTTCGACTCTGGAGCTACATCGCATATGTGCAGCAGTAAGGCGCTCTTGTCAAACGTGCAGGAAGTGTCGCAGCAAGTAAGTGTAGCCAATGACGCTGAACTTTCCGCAGTAGCTACTGGGAGTGTGGAGCTCGAAGCAGACATAGGGAGAGAATCGTGTGACCTGACGATGACCGATGTTTTGTGCATTCCGGAGATAGCAATCAACCTTCTTTCGGTCAGTAGAATCTGTAGTAAGGGATACAACGTTCGGTTTACGAAGGATGCATGCGAGGTACGATCCAGCCAAGGCGAGCTAGTCGCTGTTGGACGAGAGACAGGTGGTCTGTATATGTTGTGTTTGACCAACAAGCAAATTTCGTACGCCGCTAAATCGAAAGACGACATTGTACTTTGGCATCGGAGAATGGGGCACTTAAACGAGCAGAGTTTGAAGCAGCTCCGAACGTTGGTCGATGGAGTCGATTTCCGTGATGATAAAATTCCTACTTGTGTTACCTGTTTGGAAGGGAAACATTACCGACAGCCTTTCAACAGCGAGGGTACGCGAGCGACCGAGGTGCTGGAGCTGATCCACTCCGACCTGTGCGGTCCGATGGAGGAGGAATCTATCGGAGGAAGTAGATATTTTCTGACGTTTATCGACGACGTCAGTCGCAAGCTCGTCGTGTATTTCCTTCAGTCGAAGACGGAGGTTTTCGAATGCTTCAAGGAGTACAAAGCTTTGGTGGAGAATCAGACCGGCAACAGGATCAAACGACTGCGGACAGATAATGGCACCGAATACGTGAACTTTAACCTGAAACGGTTCTTGCGCAGCTGCGGCATCCATCACGAAACGACGGTTCCCTATAATCCTGAGCAGAATGGGCTCGCGGAACGGATGAACCGAACCGTAGTGGAGAAAGCGCGTTGTTTGCTGCAGGACGCTGGATTAGACAAGAGCTTTTGGGCGGAAGCCACAGCGATGGCGACATTTTTGATAAACCGATCGCCAACGAAAGGAGTTCCAGTGACGCCGGAGGAGCGGTTCAGCGGGAAGAAGCCAGATTTGTCGGAACTGAAAGTTTTTGGTGCAAAGGTAATGTGTTACGTCCCGAAGCAACGCAGGCGTAAATGGGATGCCAAGTCTGAGCCTGGAATCTTTGTGGGCTTCGCTTATCAGTCCAAAGGATATCGGGTGTATCTACCGAGAACGAAATCCGTGGCAGTTGTTCGTGACGCAGTTTTTCTAAGCGAGAAGCAAGGACACTCAGAGGAACCGCAAGAAAAGGTGCTTCCGGAAAGCCGAAGAACAACGATGCAGATATTGGACAGCGACGAAGTAGGCGCAGGGGAGTTGATGAAACGGCAGCAGTTCCGGAAGAAGTTCCAGAAGCCGGCGACGATGATGACAACGGACTGTTGTTTATCGACGCATGTGAATCTCAGTCATCACCCTCGGCAGAAACCGCCGCGCTCCCTTCACATCAAGTAGATCCTTCCGGATTCAGGCGCAGTGAACGGGAGCGCAATATACCAGGCAAGTACCGAAATTTTGATATGACGTACAGTGTTATTCCTAAAAGGTCTTCCGTGTCGCAGGAAACATCGACGGATGTGGGCGCTAGTGAGCCGCAGTCTTTCCAAGAGGCAATGGAGTCTACGGAGAAGCAGTCGTGGCAGCGTGCGATGGAAACTGAGTTCGATGCGTTGACATCGAATCACACCTGGGAGCTGACCGACCTACCGCCAGGACGACAGGCACTGAAATGCAAGTGGGTGTTTAAGAAGAAGGTAAACTCCGATGGATCGCTGGATCGGCACAAGGCCCGTCTCGTGATAAAGGGGTTTTCACAAGTGAAGGGCATAGACTACAACGAGACGTACTCTCCAGTGGTCAGATATGCCAGCATCCGGTATCTGATGGCATTGGCAGCACAGATGGACTTGCGAATCAGTCAGATGGATGCAGTTACCGCCTTCTTACAGGGAGATCTGTCCGGCGAGCAAATTTTCATGGAACAACCAGAGGGGTTTGTCCAGAAGGATCCAAGAAAAGTGTGTCGGTTGAGAAAAGCTCTGTACGGCTTAAAACAAGCCAGTCGTATTTGGAACGTAAAGCTGGACACCGAACTGAAGAGAATCGGCTTGAAGCGGTCCAGCTATGACCCTTGCGTATACTTTATGACAGACGGAAAGCGGATCATCATTGTCGCTGTGTACGTGGATGATTTGTTGCTTTTCTCGAACGATGACGGATGGGTCAACAATGTGAAATATCAGCTGTCGCAGAAGTTCCACATGAAGGATCTGGGCGAGGCCAGTCAGGTGCTTGGCATGCGGATTACTCGGAAGGATGGAACGATTGCATTGGATCAACAGCGATATATTGAAGAGCTACTTCAACGGTTCAACATGGTGGACAGCAACTTGACTTCGACCCCAGCTGATGTAAATCAGAGACTTACGAAGGAGATGAGTCCGAAGACTGAACACGAGATGAAAAGAATGAAGAACGTCCCGTATCGTGAACTAGTAGGTGGCCTGCAGTTCTTAGCGCAGTGTACTCGTCCAGACGTAGCGTATGCGGTGAATGCAGTTAGCAGCTTCTGCAGTAATCCAGGTGAAGGTCACTGGGTAGCTGCCAAGCGCATTCTACGGTATCTTAAGGGTACCAAGGCGATGGGACTGGTCTTCAAGAAGAAGGCAGGAGCGGTCTTCGAAGGGTTCAGCGATTCCGACTGGGGCAACGATCCAGACGCAAGACGATCGGTCACAGGTTATCTGTTCCAGTTTGGAGATGGATCAGTGTCTTGGAGCAGCAGAAAACAGCCAACCGTGGCACTTTCCACAATGGAGGCCGAGTACATGGCCCTGTCGGCAGCATCCCAGGAAGCGTTGTGGTGGCGCGGTTTCTGCGCAGAGTTGTCTGGTCGGAAGCAGCCGATAACCATCCACTGTGACAATCGCAGTGCCATATGCCTTGCCGAGAAGGAGATTGGGTACTCTCCGCGAAGCAAACACATTGATGTACGCCATCATTTTGTACGGGAGCAGCTGGAGAACCAGACACAGTCAGATGTCAGCTCAGTTGCCAGAGAGCAGATCGCTACGAGCCGTTGCTGGAAAGATGAAGGAGGCTTTCGGAGTCTCCCAAATTCATGGTTAAGGGGGAGTATTGACAGTGTAACCGATAAATTGGGTAAAAACTAGTCTGTAGAGTAACATTCAATAAACGTGTATTTTGCTTTACTATCGAATAACAATAACAGAACGAACGTGTTTGAGACTGATTTGGACCGATTTGGACCAAAAAGTTGTGGATTATATTCAACGGAACAAATCTGCCTCTACTCGCGATCTAGCCAAGAAGTTCAGGACCAGCATCGGAATGATTCAACGAATCAAGCGCAGGAATGACTTGAAGACGTACAAAAAAGCAGAAAGTGCCCAAACAAACTCCGGAACAAAAGTCTCGTGCCAAAACCAGGCTCGAAAGCTGTACAGCCGCATTTTGGACAATGTCGACCAGTGCATTTTGATGGATGACGAAACATACGTTAAAGAAGATTCAAGAACGCTACCGGGGCCGCAGTTTTATACTAAATCTGTTGGGGAACGTGTGCCAACCGCAGATACGACTGTTAGCGATGGAGAAATTCGGTCAGAAGGTGCTCATTTGGCAAGCTATTTGCACATGTGGCTTGCGTTCTTCAATTTTCTATACAAAAAGGAACTATAAATGCTGAGATTTATCAAAAGGAATGTTTGAAGAACAGGTTGCTACCATTGTATAGAAAGCACCAGTCCCTCCTCTCTTCTGGCCAGATTTGGCATCGGCACATTACGCCAACCACTCTACAGTGGCTGACGGAGAATAACATCAAGTTCGTAGAAAAAGACATCAACCCACCAAACTGTCCCCAGTTGCAACCGGGATCGAACGCTATTGGGCAATAGTCAAGTCGTATATTTAAGAAGGATGGTACAGTGTCCCAAAACATGACCGATTTTAAGAAAAATTGGGCAGCGGCATCCAGGAAGTGCACAAAGGTCACTGTGCAGAATTTGATGGCAGGTGTCAAATCAAAGGTACGGGGCATTCTACAGAAATGAACATGATGACTAGTTTTTCCGTTTGGATCTTTGTAAACATTGTTAAGCTATAATAAACTGAAATAGTGGCGTTAATTTCTTAAATCCATGTTTTCATGTCACCATTTTATTATTTGGAAGTTTATAACTACTTTTCGATACACTCCTTAGTCATCCAGAATCCCCATCAAGCAATGAGTTTTAGAAGACAGTCAGTTATCAAATTTATGGCAATTTCTCAATAAACCTTAGTATTTCAACAAATGACGTTTGGGTACGATTGTATTTTAGGTTTACAGCAAAAAGTTCAACACTATTGAAATATTCTGTTCCGATTCCTTGGGAAATACTCTTCCAGATTTTACTTTCTCGCCGACGAGTTGTTGCTTTTCTTCTTTCCAAACTTCCGTGTGGCTAATCTTATACACTTCTTAGGGATATCACCTCTTGATTCTCCTTACACCCGGAGCCAGTACATGGAGGCACGGATGCGCATGTAGTCGGGCAGGTTCTCAATCGGTCCAACGGCAGCTATCGCCGGGCAACGATCGAAGATGTACTTCATGGCGACATCGCGGACATTCTGGGCGTTGACGCTCTATCGGTTAAAGGAAACACAATGCTTTGATATGCATTTGAAAAAAAAACCTTAGCCATCAAACTTACATCAATCCTCTTCTCAAGCTCATGCAGAGGGATGCGACGGTTGTAGCACAGCATTTGACGGCCGATGTCCTCACAGATCGGAGTGGTTCCGTCCAATTGCAACAGCATGTTGGTCTTAAGCAGGTTCTTTGCACGGTCAACCTCGCTATCGGTGACCATAGTGCAGAGGCGCATCCACTCGTTCTGCAGATTGAAGACCATGTCCTCGCACTTCAATGGGTCACATACGAAGTAAATTCCCCACAGACCGGTGTCCTTGTAGCAGGTGTTGAATGACTGGAAGCTGTGGCAGAGGTTGTCCTGAGCGGCAGCAGATGCTAGCTTAGAAGCATTGTTGGCACCACCTCCCTAAAATTGAAAGAACGATGATAGCAACCATACACAATGATAGCTTTGAAAACATACCTGAGAGCGATCCCAGGCACCGATGAGCGTGTTGGCAACCATCAGTGGGACATTGTCCTGGTCGGTCCATCCGCAACCTTCAACTGCAATTGCAACATGGGCAAGCGGCAACGAATCGTCACGAACACGTACTTCTGATCCGGTGAAACGGCACGCTGTTAGCTGGGGAGCCTTGCCATCGAAAGTGCTTCCAATTTTACCCAGATTGGACGAAGCCAGTTTTACCAAGTCATTATGCTTGACACCGCCGGCAGCGGCCAGTACGATACGTGGAGCCTTGTAATGCGAGTCAATGTAGGCCTGCAGATCCGATTTGCCAATGGACTGGATGTTCTTGGTCGGGCCCAAGATGGTATTGCCCAGTGGAGTTCCCTGGTAAGCGGTTGCGTGAAGATGATCAAAGACCACTTCCTGCAGGTTGCTCTCTACTTCCTGCATCTCACGCAGAATGACTCCGCGCTCGCGTTCGATCTCGGCCTCTCCCAGCTTGGAGTTCTGAATAATGTCCGACAAGACTTCCACCGCTTTGGGAACATCCTTTGCCAGACACTTGGCGTAGAACACGGTCTGTTCGCGGGAAGTGTAGGCATTCAGGTGAGCACCCATGTTCTCTACTTCCAGCTCCAGATCGGTCTGGGAACGCTTGGCCGTTCCCTTGAAAGCCATATGCTCCAGGAAGTGAGCAACACCATTGTTACGGCTGTCCTCGTAACGTGAACCGGCATCGATCCACAGACCGACGGTGGCCGTTTGGGATCCGGAATCTTCGCTGGCTACGCGAAGTCCACTGTCCAACTGGGTGACCTCAGTCGGGGGAACATTCACCAAAGCAGCACGGAAATCAGCGGCATTCGAAGATTTCAAACGCTGAAAAGACAAATAAAAACCAAACCCATTTATATGGATCATCTAACCTCACTCCTGAGCAAAACAAAATATTCCCAATTTCTGTCCGTATAATCCGACCCAACCCAAAAAAATCACAGACAATCACATCAACCCAGGATCATCTCTTCAAAATTTGATAACATTTTCACCAAAATCGCACTCGGAACACCCATTTCATCCGCGGAAAATTACGTAATTTGAACAAATTTTCACCATCTTCCTCCGAACATAGTAGCCTTACCTGAATCAGCTGTGTTCCCTTTCCGTACACCCGGAAGCTATTGGTCAGCTTCAAAAGCGATGCCATGGTTGATGGTATTCTAGCCGAACCGGATCTGCAATGAACGTACGGAAAATTTAATCTTCTTTTGGAGTGCGACGGAGGATCCAGACACTCACTTCTTTTTTTCGATTCGATCGTCGTCGTCGTCTTCTCTCGTCCGTCGCGAGCACTGTTTTTTGACAGGAAGAGTGCTTGCGAAGAAAATCGACCAACGACACAGCGAAAACAGTGACGCAATGACAGCTGAGTCGATGAAATGTTTCCTTTGATCGATTGTCATGGTCAACCGAGGGGTAGCCGAAGGGAAATGTACACGGAGAGAAAAAAGTTCATAAAATTTACCTTGAATAAAAAATGTTTTGCCATTTTTCTTACATAACTGAATATTTATCATGAAAAAAACGACATTTTAAACTTGTGCTCGAATATTTTCTTGAATAAAAACATTCACCTGATCCACTCCAGCTTAAAGAGAATAATTTACAATTGTCGATACTGATTTCACATAAGGAGACGTCCATTAATTATGTCACGCAAACAGTAATTTTTTATTTTATTTTGTTTATAACGATTGTCAAATAATTCCAACATGAAATTCGTCATCAAGATAGTATTATAACATGTTATAACTTTGTAGTCAAGGCATTACAAACATTACATAGAGGATACTAGGAGGAAGAAAGAGAAGCAAGAAATAGAGAGAGAGGCGTTTGATTGCTGGAACGTAACCCGAATCATAATTTTGTGATAAGTGCATTATTGTAATTGATAAGTTCAAGTATGATTTAGTTCTCATCTGTTTCTTTTCCTATTGGTTGTTGTTTAACTGGTACTGCAAGTTATTGTCATCCAACTTGCAGAGTGGCCACAATATCTTAATTTTAAAATTCCCGCATTTTTTTCCTTATTTTCCGACTGGGAAAAGGAGTACTGCCCTTTGCGCCGAAAATTTTACTGTTATTTCAGCGCCATCCTTCGCGTCGCTTCAGTTGTTTGTTAAATCTTGTTAGTGTCGCCGGCGCACACTTCTTTATGATCCAAAGAATAGTACGTCAAAACGCGAACCAGATTAAACAAACCACCGAAGTAGCGCCGAATGATGGCGCTGAAATAACAGTAAAATTTTCATTGCAAAGAGCAATAATATAAATTGAATTAATACATATGCTTTAATATTTTCAAGAAAATAGTTCAATCTGAAATTTGACTTGTTTCATTTATATAAAATGACGAGTAGCAGCTGCAAATCGGGCTTCTTGCGAAATGCGTATCCTGCTTTGGTCCCTCATTTTGCAAACGAGAACAAAACTCGCTCTATATAAGTCACTGATCGTTCATGTTGCCTAGAAGCATGAGCATGGAAGAAAACATAGTAAAGCGTTCAAGGTTTTCGACTACAAAATGATACACGTGCGTATCGTGCATATTGTATCAAGTATTTCTTGATTCGAACGTCGTTGAGAGTTGATAGACAATTATCTGAGTTCCCAAACACTTTTCAGTTTGGTTCTACAACCAGACACTTTTCATTTATTGGAAAATCCTCGTTCCGGTGTGGCATTTTCGTGCGACAGGAGGAGCACCATTTCAGCAACTGCAGTACTGAGGTAGTCTTTATCCACACAACTCCAGACGCTTTTTAGCTTTGTCAAAATAGCAAACTTGTGTAGTCGATGTTCATTTGGATAAACTTTTTATTTTTTTATACCGTATCTTGGGGTGTGATGAAAAATCTTTGAATAAATCTAGTATTAAAATGACAATCTTTTAAACCACATGGTATATGAGTATTTTTTTTAAGTTTGAAGCTAGATTCGGGTAAAATGGGAAAAATTGGTGAGTAAAGTGCAAGGGAGAGTAATGTAATGAGGAGGGGGGTGGCGGGGTCGCTCTTCGAAACTGCATGGTATCTGAGTTTTTTAAATTATGACTGAAAATCGAGTAAAATGGACCATTTCCTGAGGTCAACCTCTACACAAAGCTATCAACATTCGATTATGTGGACATTTTTACATAAGTACATTGTAAGTTAGTGTAATATTGCTGGCGACAATCTTCAGAAAAGCATGGTACACATAGAGGAATTTGATGGTCAACTTTTACCATTATTGGGGTTAAGTTGACTATTGCAGCATAGTGATTTTGAACCGACTATGATCGTGGTTAAAAATACCATTAAAAATAGTTGATCCAACATTTGCCATAATGTCGGAATAGTCCTCGTTACCATGATCAAAGTCAAGAATGCCATGAACGTGGTGAATTCGTCTATTTTCATGGTTATTGTAACCATTATGTGCAATAGTCACCTTGACCATGATTTAATTGTCGGTATAACGATAGAATTTTTCTCAGAGTATATGAGTTTGTTCAAGTATGAAGGGAGAACCGGCTAAAATGGGAGATTCCTGAGGTCAACCCCAGACGAAACCAACACCATTGATTTTATTTTAACCAGTTTAGTTTTCGCGTGAGCTTTACGGAGCCATAGACAGTGTTTGTGGATTTCACACAAAAAGAAACTATTTTTTCAACAAACTATGGTTCTTCTTCTTTCGTGGGGGCGATATAATGTTTGCTTCTTCTTGTTCCTTTGCAATTCTAGCTGACTCTTTATGTTTGCTGATCCCCGTTGCCATAAATACGGCGAACTGTATCAACGCACGATCACGAGAAGTTCATCTCCTTCGGTTCATCGTTCATCACTGGCAGCATAGCAGCTTCATCAATTTCTTGTCCTTGTGGCCTTGGTAATATATATTTTCCTTCCTGCTGGTGAAGTGCAGCGATGACGAGATTTCCTGCTTCCATGTACGCCAGTGTAGGCGGGTATACCCAGCTCCGCCGGAAACTTCTCCCGCACGATGCGTTTTACGCGTCCATACTTTGATAACACCGTAACAATCTCCTGGTCGGGAACCTCCGGTGGGAGATCGTATATTCGCACATAGCAGATATGAACCTGGGCATACGGACATGTGCACTTTGACCTTTTTTCCATTCATATAATAGAATATCAGTTCGTCCGAGTTGGCAGTCAGCTCGCGCAACATCGACCGCTCAGATTTGAACTTGACGAGAAGGGGCTTTTCATCTGCTAATCTATAGGCAGCTTCAATTTTCATCAACCTCCGCATCCAAGCCTTTCACAAAATTTGTAACTTGCCTAAGGATGGTTTATCCGCTTCATTGCCAAAGGTAAACCGCACAGTATTTTTCAACTAGCACATTTCTGCTACAACAAAAGCGACCGGGTTGATGAAACAAGAACAATGCAAATGGATTACAATGCCGTAGAGAAGAAAGCTATCGCGAACAAAACTATCAACCGTCCCAATCGAAAGCAAAAATAAAACTGACTATTCGATTTTCCGGGCATTTTTACATAAGAACGAGTGGAAAGACATTTTTACATAAGAACAGTGGAACAGTGGAATATTACTTCTTTTGCAAATTTACAGTTCACTTGAATTCAATATAAATTGTAGCACCAAAATTAGTATTTAAGTAATAATTCTAATTTGCATCCAAAATCAGGGAAGAAACGGGAAAAATGGGACACTTGCTGTTGTTAACCCCAAATGAAACTAACACCAATCGATTCCCCGAATTTTCCCCATAAGATGAGCTGTTTCTTAGGACTCCTACCCTGCACCATCAAAATAATGGGTTTTTGGGTTAATTTTTGATCACTGTGCACTGTTTCATTCCGTTAATTAGCTCGTTGGACCGAGTAGATGATAAAAACGCTCGAGTAGCGTCGGCCAAAAAAGATGTGCGTATGCAAAAATTTCCGATGGATTTTGAATTTCCCGCATTTTTCCCGATCTATTCTACTGAATTGCTGTTTGTAACAAACAAACGAAAACTGTTGAAACAACAAACATTTCCTTTTACAATCACCTACATTTTGCCTGTAATTTGAAGAATATTCTCGTTGCAGTTCCAAACCGGAAAAAATCACTCGTGCAAATCAATTTAACTGCTTTTCCGCATCTAGTGGAGCTGTGGAGAAAATCAGATGCGCTGTACAGCGCACTAGATGCGCCATAATGCAAACATTGGTAAATAGAGTAGGATCGTTTGGCGCTAGTGGGGTTTTCCGGTTTACAGCTACAGCTGCGAGTTATAAAAATATAACAAACATTACTCAGGCCAGGCGCCCACTGATGTGGCGGAGGTGTGGCATCTGCTAGCATGTCAAAATACCCTGACGAGGTTTGTATCACGCCACAAGACTTCTGATTCGATAATTTGGCCTGGTAGCGTGATACCACACCACATCGTTGCGCTTTTCGCTTCTTAATATACTTAAATCAGTTTAACTTAATATACTTAAATCAATTTAACTCACAATAATCGATGAAACATTGCAAAAAATCGACTGTATTGAAATATCGGATGAAATCGTGAAAAATCGTCGATAATCTTTCATAGCGATGAAAGCTGGTCGATAGGAAAGAGATGCGAATCGCTTATTACGGTTTTGTTCGATGAAATCCGATAATTTGGTTGGATCGGATTATTTATGAATTTTTTAAATTTCATCCGGTTTGGCATTGCAAACATTTTGATTAAACATCATTTCTTTTCTAAATCTGAGAATAATCCGGAAGAGTCGCGCCCTAGGTTGCGATGGATAAATGACACATCGTACACAGAAAAAAAATTAACAGGCACCGTTTAATTCCTAGCAAATGGAGGGGTAAACAACGAAATTGTTTGCAATTTTTCAAGCGTCATATTACAATGTTTGCAATCTTTAATACAACAGGCTATACTCAGGCGTTATTTGGCTCAAATTTACATGAAATATCCCATTATTTTCTACCGAATCTTTTTCTTTTCCCTTTCTGTGCATAAGATAACGCAGAAAATTCAATGTTTTCTTACCTGTGTATATAAGTCGAACATTTGCCTCTTTACGTTTTGGCTTAGAGTTTCATGTCTGATAAAGGCCACAATTATATGCGATTTCGACTAAAATGTAGGAATATACGATACTATTTTTACATTGTTGTCCGAGTTCTGGTTGTCTGGGGACGCTTTGTCAGTAATTTTCATGTTGCCAATAGCACACGCTAAGACAAGAAAACGGAAAATTCGGTAAAAAATACCGAAAATCGCACAAAAGTGCATATACTGAAATTATCGGTAAACATGGATTACATGGAAACCGGGAAAAACATTAATAATTACTTATTTTTGTAAGTTATTTTTTACCGAAACTGCTAGCAGCTCAATGAGAGAATTTTTAACCAAATTTAGGTAAAATTTCACGATAAAATCTGTAAATCCACTTTACTGAAACATTAAGTAAAATCAAACGTTTTGTTTCGGTAAATTATACCGATACTTTAGGCACAGACAGACGTTTAAGCAAGAGCAAAATTAATCGATAACTTTGTGTAAATTTTCAACATCAGCAAGCGCCAGCGTAAGCAACTGTTGCTTCACTAACGCTACGTAGTTCACTTAGTCGAGGTGCCCACTGATGGGTGAAGTTGCGGCATCTGCTAGCATGTCAAAATATCACTCGTCGTTCGCCATATGCCACCCGATATTGACACGTAGTGTTTTGACGTGCAATCACATGCCACATAGCGTCTACAAAACTGACAGATTTGCATTTTGCTAAATGCTTATTGACATCTGGCGATTCCTTTCAAATTGACGGTTGCGGAAATTTACACAAGTCGAGATTCAAGCTTGAATGGCTGTGCTTTAGGTTTTGCTACCAAAACCTAATTTTCGGTAAAATGAAAACCGTATTTTCGGTAATCTTATCATAGCGTGCAGTGAAGATTTTTTTGTGGTGGATGGAAGGATTAGAAAATTGCATTTATAAACCCCATCTTTACCCATGGGATCGAACTGGGGTAATTATCCTGGCTCGTTGTATTCCAGCCCAAGTAATACCAAAATTTCTTTTGGTCAAATTATTTTGAAATTTTGTTATACAAGCGCATTAAGGATGAAATGAAAAGTCACTCTCCAATCAAGTCATACGTTGAATAAACGCATCAGTTTCGACTTGACCTGCGATTTGCTATTGCAGCATCATTCCGTCAGACGGTCAGACTATCAACTGGCGCTGTGAAACAAGGACATGAGAAGAGACAAACGCGCTCAGCCCGCTGCACTCCGACACAAGCTTCGCAGAATCGATGTTTAGCAAATTACCAGTTTATAAACATCGTTATGATACCTGATCATTGGACTTCCGTAAAGCCGTCCGTATCACGTATCACACATCATCCAAACATAGAACCGTCAGGATCTTACAATAGGGCTCGCCGTTGTTCCATCTTCTACTGCCATAAGCGAAATGTCCACAATTTTTAAAAATAAATTGGAAGTCAAACTTTTTGAAACCCTGGCAACCAATTAGAAGCAATGAAGATTGATTGAATTTTAAGCTATATTATGTTACTTACAAGCTACTCGCAAGTTACTCGGTGTATCAATGCAACTCAAAGTATAGCTGTCTCACCCTAAAAGGCTAAAAGTCTGCAAAGTAAAACTGAAATATCTGGCAAATTTACAGACATGTCTGTAAATATGGCATCCCTGATTGGCCACAAAAGCAAGAGGAGAGAGAAAGAGAGAAAGAAAGAAAAGAAACAATAACAAGGTTATTGCCAATATAACATAATGAAAATAGTTATAATAGACACTTCCGCCTACCATCAAGAGTAACAATGAAGCAGAAAAGAAAAGTTAGTAATAATACATAACTACAATATAACTAATCTACGCTTATGACCGTAATTGAATTGTTAGTACTTTAGCCCTGGCCCTATAACATTTGTTACAGGCAGCTGTAGTAGTTAGATCATGCGCAATTGTTTCTAGAGATATGTTAAAGGTATGATAAATCAAGTTTCGAAAAATAAATAACTTCAATTAATAGAAATATCTCATCTATAATTGTTAGTTTTTTCAAAAAACTGTTTACATCGACACTTGACGAATTATCGTCAAACCTTCATCCTTGGCCAGGGATTTACATTTAATTTAACCCCCTAAAATGAAATTATCTACTGCTACTTAACTAGAAATGAGAAATTCCCAGAGGGGTTTGAGTTGTTTAGTGGAATACCTGTGACTAGAAATGAGAAGAAAAATTAGTATTTTCCATTAAATTCCAACTACCTTTGCTTATCTCAGTCGATTTATTAGTACGACACACTGAAGAAGTCTACACATGGTAGACGAAATACGCGTATCTGTCAATCTGGTTTTGCTTGTAACGAATATCAAATAACGATAATGTCCCTTCTGTAGACTTTCTTTCTAAAAAGATTTACGACTGCTCTCATAATTGATAGAATGCTCATGAAAATAATTTTATTCCTCCCTCATCCTCACCTTATGCTAGGGTCATTCTCATACTTGATCGGAAGCCCAGTTCTACCTTCTTCTACCACTGCCGGATCATCCCGGCCCAGGTTCTGCTCCAACCCCTGCCAGGACCGATTTTGAAAAGCATCACCCGAACTAACCTGAGCCACCTCGTTCTTACCCCGAAGTTGAACGTCCCGGCAGTCGTTCCCATTCGTCGCCGTCTCCTCCTCCCTCTCGACTCGGTTAACGTTGCGAACTTTGCCCGTTACCAAGCTGACATCCACATTTCCATTATTCACCATTGCTGCGTCGAAAGGTTTGTAAAACCGTCCACCGGGAAGAATATCTCCAAACCCGGAACTATAACTTGTCGGATATTCACCGCTCCAAGCCGGGTTGAAGGCAATCTCACACTCAAACACCGACACCAGTGGTTTGAAGAAATCCCTTGAAGTAAACATGTCGTTCTCCGAACAACCGATCAACACGAAGCAATCGATCTCAACGAAGTTAGCCAACTTGGCTGGATTGATCTTTCCCACTGAAATAATGTACGTTCGAACGCCACGGGCTTTGGCTAGCTTTTGAATTCGATTAACCACCTCCAGATAACCACTGGCAGTCAGAGTCGCCACTACAATTCCCAATGAACTTGCATCTTTGCATTTTTCAATGTAGAAGAATCGACGACGCAACCATTTTGAATCTAAAGGATTCGCCTGATCGAGCACACTGGAATCCGGATCGTAACGGAACCACCGTTCGGCTTTGATTCCGTTCGACGTATTGAAGAAACTTTGACCGTCTCTACCAATAAAAATGCAAACGGAACTTTCGAAAGTACGCCCATTCAGCTTCCAACAGAGGAGATCCGGCTGTTCCCCGGATTCAGCCAACTGTCCAACGGAGAGGTTCTTATAAAATCCTTTCAATTTATCCTTAATTTCCTGAGCAACATAGGAGAAGCTAACGTCATAAAAAACTCCAACGTTCACATCTGGATCGGCTAGTTCTTTCTGCACGGCTTCGACGAACCGGTCGACGCAGATCTTTGCTCTGGAGAAAATATATTTGATTGGCAATCGAACGGATCGGCTCAGGCAAGCGTGGCCGAAATGAATCATAGCATCGGCTCCAACGTGTGAGGCGGCTATTTCATCGACGCAACAGCTCCCGTAGGATGTATCCCCAAGGATGTAAACCTTGATCGGAGGAGCCGTGTTTTGGAGTTGTTCAGCAATTCCGGTACTGAACGGGAGCATAGCATCCGGGAATTGTAGGCATACCTTGGTAAGAGAATAATGCTTCAAGAATGCTTAGGAAATATAGCAATAAACATACCTTTGCAAAATTGTGCGTCTTGATCCATTCGTTGCATTCCGATAGTTGCGTCTCATTCCAGAAATCTTCCAGCTGAATGTCAACTTTTTCCGACTGGGCCGGGTCTAATTCGACTTGTCTTTCAATTGCAGCAGCTTCGTTGGAACTGAATGCCGAAGTCATGGTGAATGGGTTTGCGGAGTGCTCAACCGGTGCAGGACAATCTTTTTATCACGAGAAATTAATTACGAAATACGTGAAATACGCAATGGCTAATTCTGTTGTTTACACCCTTGACTTTATTTGCCGATTGGAGATCAACGTGCCACTGTCAGTGAAACTATTTGAAAATCATCAATGATGGATCTGTGATTGTCGACGTCAGAGGAAAGAGCCGATCGAAAAAATTCAAACAAGCCTGTGCCGCTTGGGGATTTTGAACCGGTGACACACTGTTAGAAAACTGTTAATAATAGACTAATGTAGGCTGTGGTCCCCTTCGCGAATTAAATTTAATTTGATTTAAATTTATTTAATTTCAACATTTAATTTTTTTTTTTATTGTCTTGATTATTGAGATTTTCAGCCTCGGGCTGGTTCATCTCCCGTTGTTGTAGTCAGTCAAACACCACTTTTTGGGCATTTTCGTAACTTCTCCGGGGGTGAGATTCGAACTCGTGACTTAGGCGTGAGAGGTATGGATGTTAACCAATACGCCGGAATCGCCCCCACAACATTTAATTTTATTTAATGACAACATATAGAAAATAATCGATTAATCGAATAAAATCCCTTTGTTGTTGATCAACAAAATTTCGGTATGGTGTACACTCAGCGAAAAAAACTTTCGATATTCATAAGATTGCATTATGATTATTTGCTATAAGAAATAAGTATGAATTTCATAAATTTATCATCTGAAATATAATGATGCCGAAAAAATATAAATATGAAGCAACCTGGATTCGAACCTTGAACGTTGATATTATGGGTCCAGTCACTTGCCCTCAACTATATATCAACACTTGTAGTCAGGAAAGAGGCGTACAAGAACAACGTCGTGTGAAACAAAATCCATTTATAAGTTAGCCTTATGAAATTCCATAGCATAGTTCATAAGTTCGACCTTATGAAATTCTTAAGATTATTTGGCTGAGTGTATGTCAAAATTGAGTTGCCATCTGTCAGAAAAAAGTCAGCTCGAGTAGCAGACCCATTCGATTATTTTCCATCTGTCAAATTTAAGTGAAAATTAAAATTAATTCACGAATTGGAACACAGCTTTACAAGATAACAAAAGACAGACACCTTTTCTGGAGCAATAATATAATACAGCCAAACATCAACACTAACATCAAGCATTGTAACAACATAATGTCTTGATTGTAATGATGAAAGTTGAGAAAAACCTTACATAAGTGAGTTTGCTTGTCAGATTGAATTTGGTTAGCTTCAAAGCATTCGAATTAGAAATAATTTTCATTTACTGACAAACTTGCCATTGCCATTTTCCGTAGCACTCCGTAGCATATAGCGTTTGGTTTTCGTCGTGTTCCGTCATCCACGCAAACCAACGCATCTGTTAAGGGTAATTTGTACACCTGGGGTTGAAAGGATGCAATAACTTAGAAAGTATCAGTTTTTCATGTTTTGTATGCCATAATTTAAGTAATCCTTGCTTCGATTGCAAAAGTAAGTAAAAGAACCGGTTGGTTTTCCTATAGCAGTTTTTTTAATTGTTAATGTTCCTAATCAATTTTAAATGCATTATTTTAAACCTAAAATACATTAATATTAGAACCTTAACTGTCCAATTAATCCAAACCAAAAATTTAAGATTGAAAATTCTTCAGTTGTGTTTTTTTAACATTGTGCGTGAATAGGGGGTTTTAATTTAAAAAAAAACATGGTTTTTTTCCAACTGTATCGATGATGGGTGTTTTTTCTAACACAACCATTTTTTTTATGAATCTCAACTATTTTTTCTCGATTTTTAAGCAAGAAAAATCTAATCATTTTTATTTTTACAAACCGACATGCAGTTTTACAAAGTGACAGCACCTAATTTTCAGTTACAGGGGCTCCCATTATGACATATATGTCAATTTTTGTATGCTAGAAATCAATGGTTGGTTCGTTGGTTTAGGTAGTCTGTTTTTTGTAGCATGTTTCATGGTGAAATAGGATGGTGTTGTCTTGCGATCATTATGTTTTTAAATTGTTTTTTTTTCAATAGTTTCGCTTGTCAAAATTAAAAAATAAATTAAATGCCTGCATATTATTATATTTACTATCGAACAGTGTAATAATCCACATACCCCTATAATACCCTATTGTCGGTTGGGGTTAGCTTAATGTCTTCTACAAGAAATTCGTCTTCAAGATAGGCTTATAACATGTTATGACTGCTAAGTCTGGCTTAGCTTTTCCTGTAAATATTCATTGACAATCATTATCTTATACGCAAGTATTAAGCGATTTTTAGTGAACATTTTTTATCAGTCTGGCTATCCCGTCCATGACACCTGCAATACTTTCTCAACATATGTGAAAATAACAACTGCTTTGCCTTAACGTCTTATATCCACGTGTTTTCCCAAAATACCTCAATATATTTGAATAAATGATTATCTTGCATCTTAACAGAAGCTAATTGTTGAATGAATAATAACTCGCATAACCAGAAACCATTTCAGGACCATTTCCGTTATTGTTGATGACCGCTTACGTTATTGTTACGACATTTACTCTTTAAGTTGATAACTATAAACTAACAATTCCCTAAATAGTTTGAACAATATGTAAGATGGTAAAATGCCAAATAATCATTAGCTGAAAAGGCAGTTAAGTTCAGTTACCATAAAAAAATGGCATTTTTCACGATTTTTTTCCTATATTCTATGCCAAACAGTTGATATATAATCTAGGTCAAGTGCAAACAATAAAAAACCTCTCAATGACAATATGGCATACATTAATATTATGTGTTAATGTAGAGGTTATATTGTGGAAAAATGTTTTAACTACTTGATAACAATAACATAAAATGTGATAATGTATTTTACATTCGAAATGTAGTTTTGATTTTATAGCGAATTCTTTTCCGTTATGCGGGAAAGTATTTTATTTATAACCTGATCCTGTTTGCTTTCTGGTGCCTGTAGTAAACGCTGCCAACGAGCACTTTCTTAATTGACACAAAGATTACGACGCATTTCCTGTCCAATAACTGCAATGCAATGTTCAAAACGATGCAGAATGAGATGAATAGAGCGCCCGCTATGGTGAATATTGGAACCCATGCCTTTAGTAAATCTGAAAAAAGACTATACGATCAATAACCAGACAAGGTAAACACTAGGTTTTACATCTATACTGTAAAACGTGAACTCACACTCTATTGTCGACAAAGATACAGAGGACGACCGCTGAAGTGTTGGCACTGATAACCAGGCCATCATAGTTCCGATCTTGTAACAAACATGCATGGGCATTCGGAATGTGCAGCAACCACTGTTGTAGATCACCACCAAACCACTGTACATGGTTTCAACCTCGGTTTCAACGGCTACGAAGCGCCCATCATCCCTAACTGCCAAAGCAGTGAGGTATTCATCGACCTCCATCACGGGACTCGATCGACCAATGTCCCTTTTGTCCTTTGATGAGTCCTTACCGAAGACACTTGAACAAATAGCAGATGCCATCCGGTGGATTTCACCTTAGTTTTCGAGACATCTTATCCAAACTGGTAGACCATATGACAACTTCTTTGACTATCGATACAATGAGTCACAATTATTTTTCTGCTGAGGAGGGAGAGAAGGTGGTTCGGGAAACCATACAAAAAACGTGACAAGGGGGGGATAGGGGTTTTAAAAAGTCACTTTTTGCGTGACATAATTAATGGACGTTCCCTAACTTGTCCGGGAGTGACTTTGGCGTGAGAGGTATTGTTGTTATCTACTACGCCGAAGTCGCCCCCCCTCCCAAAAAAGCTTTATGTTGTTTTATCAAGATTACCCGAACAGTGGCCCGACCTTTTTGAAAGATTTGAAATGTTTTGATAATTTTGGATTGACCAGATTCATCGACCCCTTGACTGGAATTGTACACTCATTAAAATAAATTTTCGATATTCATAAGATTGCATAATGATTATTTTCCACATAAACAATAACCATGAGAAGTGCCTATAGGGGGTTCGGGGTATCATCCCTACTGTAAGTGGTATGGTCACACCATCTATAATATCGTTCCTGTATGGTACATATTTATTAGGGTTGCCACAAAAAATCATTATGAATTTCATGAATTTACCTTATGAAATATAACGATGTTAAAATAATAAAAATATGGAGCAACCGGAATTCGAACCAAGAACGTTGAGGTTATGGGTCCAGTGAGTTGACCCCTAGTATATATCACCACTTGTTAACAAAAGGTTAAAAGGTTAAAGGTGTACAAGAACAACTTCGTGTCAAAGAAAACCCATTCATAAGTAAGGCTTATGAAATTTCAAAGCATCATTCATAAGCTGATCCTTATGAAATTCTTAAGTGAATTTGCCTGAGTATATCAGTCATAATTTTATAATTTCAAATTCCCTGAGAAACTCGTATGAAATAAATAGAGCAATCAGTTGAGTGAGTTTTTTCGGTTTCATTTGGCATTCAAATCGACATAAAATTGATATCGTGTGGCAGATTATTGTGTTTTGTTATTTCAGTTGCTTCACTATTGTTATGGCTGGTTCATACGTTAATACGTTGGTTTTCTGTCACATTTACGTTAACGGAACGCAAACGTATTTTGTCAAATTCACGCAAACGCATCCGCAACGCATCAATTAAGGGCCAGCCATAATTGCTCAGCGCATTGCGACTAAATTTTCAACCGATTCAGCTAGTCTCACGCAATCGTGCACCATATCGCCCAGCTCTGAACCGGGTGACAGCCGAACCGGTTCGAACATGACGTTTCCATCACGCAAAGAAAAATAATGCAAAATTTTCCGACCGTTTGGTCCGGACTGAGCGAGAATTTCCTCTATTCGTGTCGTTATGTTTGTGGAGATCAGATGTGATTGCTTTTGTGGCCACCGCTAAATATTGAGTAGTGTCTCCTCCGCCGCGCCATCCATTCCCATCGGTGCTCCGTCACCTCTTCGCTGTGGTCTGTGAATTCCGAGTAATTGGGATTCGACGGTAAACGCGAGTGACAAAATCATCCGGACGGTGTCGGTCGGTCGGTCGTGGTACAGGAGAAGAAAAATTAATAACAAGGTGTGGACGTATCGTGAAGAAAAAGGGAGTTTTCGTGACGGAAAAATCGTGTAAAGTCGGGTGTAATAATTCATTTTTATTGTGAGTGACGATTGCTTTTGATTTACGTTCTTCTGTGAAGTGTGTGTGCGTGTGAGTGTGTTCTGCATTTTGATTACCTCTGCTGCTTGCGCTCGGGGCTGATGCTGTTGATATGGGTGGAGCACAACGAAGGAGCCGTATAATCTGCTTGATTGGGGCTGCGGCTGGAATTCTCGGAACGGTCGAGATGCAGTGAAGATTTTGATCGATTATATAAAAGCAGTCCCTAGGACTGGGTGAGGAAGTCCCTTTGGTTAGCATTGAAGAACCGGGGGATTGTCTTCTACGGAAGTGTCCCCGCCCCGGTTGTATGACTTAGCCTTCTTGTTTCTGTGTTTGCTTTTTGTTGGTTTCTCCGACACTCAGCGGGAGAGCTCGGTAGCAGAGGAAGCATTTCATGATTCGCGATGCGTGATTAGTAAGGCCTGGTGTCACCAATGTGATGCAAAGCATAACCCCCGGATACGGATGGACGGGAGAATGAAAACGTATGCGTTACGAATGGGCGCATGTTCGGATACGGTTGATTTGGATGCGGTTAAATTGTTCAGAACTGTGATTGGGTGTTTGCTAAAATCCGTTGGAATCTATCTGAATTGAGTATATTATCTATCCAGAAATTTGTATTACGTTTATATAAAGAATTGGTAAATTTCCTTCAGATATTCGTTTATACGCTTTCCAGAGATAAGTTGAATCTATCCATTCAAAAATTCGATATTCTTGAAAAACGGTTCAAAATTACGAAATTCGTTGAACATTTATCTGTATATTCATTAAATTTCCAGAATTCGTTGACTGCCTCTTCATTGGTTAGTTAAAATTCTATCCAGATATTCTTTACATCTCTTCAGAGATTAGTTACAATCCAGAGATTCTTTTATTTTCGTAGAATTTCTTCTTTGTATTTCTTGTCCTTGGTTTTAGAAATTGCGTAGATCGAAGAACACGTTGAGGAGCATAAATCTGCAAACGCCCAAGCAATGCTGCACTTTAAATTTCCGCACGAAGTATTTTTGCTCCAAATACTACTTGATCCACCAAACGGCGATTTTGTAGCGTTTCAATGCCCAGAACAGCACAGCGATCTGCATATGGGAGTAGATTTGAAGGGTCAGATTTCTAAGAGCAGACCTCACAAACCTCCACTGAATCGATTCAATCCTAGTGATCCACACCGCTTCGTAAGAGGACCAAACAACTGATGCATACTCCCGAATAGACCGGACGAGCGAGCAATACAGAGCACGTAGGCACAACGGATCATCAAAGTCATGAGCAGTTTTTAGAATGAAGCCTAGCTGACGGTTGGCTTTGTCAATTATTTCCGAATAATGCACCTTGAATGTCATTTGCGCGTCAAGTAGCACTCCAAGCTCCTTAATTTTATCTACACGTCCAGTTGCCCCCCCTTGCACCGTGTAGTTGTAGTGATTAGGCATTCTACAGCGATGGAACGATATTTTAGAGCATTCGGAGACACTCACTTAAAGGAAGTTGTGGCTACACCAAGAAGCAAAAAGGTCAATAAGCTCTTGAAGTCGTCTGCAATCAGCTTCTCGTCGGATGACAAGAAACACTTTCAAGTCATCAGCATAAATGAGCAACCCACCGCTTACCAGAACGTTTACGACGTCATTGAAAAACAATACGAATAGTAGAGGACCGAGATTGCTCCCTTGGGGCACGCCGGATAGGGGGAAAAACCAGCTGGATTGCGTTATACCAATTTTAGCAGTCAATAATATGTTGCCTAAGTATGATCGAAGCCACTTACACATTCTGTTTGAAACTCCCAGTCGTTGCAGTTTTGCCAAAAGGATCACGTGGTTTACGGCGTCAAAGGCAGCTGAATTTCATTCAGAGATGAGTTAATTCCGGAGCAATTTGCGATTAGGGCGTACATGCAAATTTGAACAAAATATTTTTTCAATGCAATTCATAAATATTACATCTAAATCATGAGTTTAGACCGTTTGGAACAAGTTTGGACATCGATCAAATTGGGTGATCGTACATTATTCCTTTGTGGACTGTACATTCCACCCGATCGTATACGCGAGCGTGACCTAATTGCAATCCATTGCCAAGCGGTTTTCGCAATTTTGGAAAATGCCAAAGCAACCGACGAAGTTATGGTGATTGGCGACTTTAATATGCCTGGGATTTTATGGAAATTATCTGACAGTGGGTTTCTATTTCCCGATGCCAATCATTCTGGCATGCACTCTAATCCTTCTGGACAATTACAGCTCAGTCACTCTCTCTCAAATCAATTATGTCACCAACCAGAACACCAGCAGCTTAGACCTCTGTTTCGTGAGCGCTCAAGACACCGCTCCACTCTTCTGCGAAGCTCCCTCTCCTCTAGTGAAACTAACTCTTCATCATCCGCCGTTACTGGTCACGGTTCGCTTAAAGCTGCAACATGATTTCAAAATCTCACCTGTCAGTTTCCTACGATTTTGTTCGTGCCATTCGCAATATCGCCGAGTTACTCTCGCTTTTCGATTGGGATAACATTTTGGATACGTTTTGGAAGAAAATCCATCGTCATACGTCATACGTAAGAGAACCCCCCTCAGAAAATTCACAAAGCACCGGACACTATTTCTAAGTCGTCACTATGTTAGGATGAATCACGAATACAAACGAGTCGCGAAACGTTACTTTCTCCAGTATCAGCGTGAAATACGTCCCAAACAATCCAGTATCGACGTGGAATACGTCCTAAACAATTCTGGAAATTGGTAAACGAACAACGCCACAAAGTAGGCCTTCCGTCATCTATCTCGCTCCACTGCAACAAGGCTTCCACCCCGCAGGGTATTTGCCAGCTATTTTCTGAGAAATTCTCTAGCGTTTTCACGAGGAGACATTGAGCGATGACCACATTAGACTTGCCGCCAGCTACGTTCCACTTGCCGGTCTAACTTTGGGCCAAGTCGACATGGATGCAGAATGATAATCAAGGCCTGCTCTAAACTCAAATTGTCACACAATCCCGGGCCGAATGGAATTCCTTCGTCCTTTCTCAAACTACACCTGGATAGTTTGTT
Source organism: Aedes japonicus (assembly GCA_034211315.2). Taxonomy (NCBI): domain Eukaryota; kingdom Metazoa; phylum Arthropoda; class Insecta; order Diptera; family Culicidae; genus Aedes; species Aedes japonicus. The sequence goes on from JASCZW010006759.1 coordinate 54,557, forward strand.
GCCTCCGCTGCTTCACGTTTTTCGACTATCTGCGGCTCTCGGTATTTTCCCTTGCTGTTGGAAATTCGCACACATGTTTCCAGGACACAAAAAGGGCAATTATCGCGGCATAACTTCGTTTGGCGCCGTTGCTAAACTGTTTGAGCTTGTAATTATGGAACCGATCACTGCAAACCGTATATTAGTACCAACCAGCACGGATTCATGGCTGGTCGCTCCACTGCTACTAACCTGCTGTGTCTTTCTTCCTACATTACTGACAGTATGGCGAAACGCCATTTTTATCTACGACCACGACTATCATACGCAGATGACCTAAAACTCTATCTTCGAGTGCACTCACTCGATGACTGTCGCTTTCTACAACGTCAGCTGAATGCGTTTGCCGGCTGGTGCAATTTGAATCGCATGAATGTCAACCCGGCCAAATGCACGGTTATCTCATTTTCACACAAGAAACAGACTATTTTTTTCAAGTTTGTCTTGTTGGGCACCGAAATTGAGTGCGTCAGTCAAGTCAAGGACCTAGGAGTAATTCTGGACACTGAACTCACCTTCATGCAGCATATCTCGTACGCTGTCGGCAAAGCCTCCTGCGTTCTGGGGTTCATCTTCCGGATTGCTAAAGACTTCACGGACATCTACTGCCTCAAATCGTTGTAGTGCTGCTTGTGTCGTTCTATATTAGAGTATTGCTCGGTTATGTGGACTCCCCATTACAACAACGGTGTCGTTAGAGTAGAGGCTGTTCAACGACGGGTTCTGAGATTTGCGCTACGTAAACTACCGTGGACGGATCCCTATCGTTTGCCAAGCTACGAAAGCCGTTGCCAACTGATTAACCTGGAGTCCCTGTTAGCCCGTAGAGATACAGCCAGGACTTTGTTAATCGCAGACATCTTGCAAGGCCGCATCGACTGTCCTGATCTTCTGGAGCAAATCAACATCAACGTGCAACCCCGAGCCCTGAGGAATAGTTCGATGCTGCGGTTACCTCCACAGCAAACCAATTACAGTATGTTTGGCGCAATTGGCGGTTTACAAAGACTCTTTAATAGGGTTTCCGCCTTGTTTGATTTTAACGTGACTCGCCAGATGCTTCGTCGTAAGTTTGGTCGTTTTTTAAAGACCTGTCAAATTCGCATCGATAGTGTAATTTTAAGTTTGGTTTATGCCATGACCATTAATGCACCGTTCTAGTTTAGCTTTAAGTAACATCATTGGGGTTAAAACATAACCTGTTGATGAATGGAAATAAATAGGAAATAGACCTTTTTGTCCTGGTTGTGCTCTAATTTTATTAATTGGAAATTGGTTTTGCAAAGGGCGCAGAGTTATTTCGTAATCAAACCAATTCGCTCTGCGATTTATGACATATTGATTGTTGACAAAGTTAAAGGCGTAATCTAAATCAAAATATAAATATGGCGTACTGTAAAAGGCGATACTGACAACAAATCAAAACAACGGCGAAAAGTGGAAGGCAAAACCTATGAAAATGTTGGGTGAATAGTATAGGGCGATACTTTCATTTCCAGTACTTTGAAAATGGTGTAATCAAACATCATACAGTGGGCGAAATTCGTTTGAACGCAAGGTCATTATTGGATTTATTTCCAATACAAAAGATCAAAACAAAAAGTCAAATACAGTTTACTAAAGCCTATCAGTAGTTACGTTTGTGAGAACAAAATTTCAACGGAAGTTCATTGTGATCTCTGAAAAAATCCAAAAAAGGTGATTTTAGAGTGGAAATTCGTTTAAACGCACACTAACGTAAAGCCGAATTGAGGGTACCTATGCTACTGTTATCTTGCGAATCTCTCATATTTCCACTGTACAGCCCTCGTCCGCCATAAACACGAGTTTGAATTTGCGTTGCGCGTCAGTTGTTGCTTATTTTCGGCAAAATGGGTAAAGGAAAGTATTTAAGCCAGCCGGAGCAAATACTGTTTCGAGAACTCAAAAGTCTCGGTGAGAGCAATCGCGAAATTGCACGTGTGATCCACAGATCGGAAGCAGCAATCAGGAACCTGCTGAAAAAAGGCAAGAAGTATGGCGTAAAAAAAAGAAAACAGCGGGAAATTCGAAGATTACCAATCGTGTCCGGAACCAAATTATACAAATGGGTGACAATCAAGCAAGAAATGGGGCTTTACATTTCTAAGAGGTGTGTACGAGATCAGATGTGCAATATAGCAAAATCTTGCAACCGACTCACATTAACGCTAGGTTGAATGTTTCTGACGAGAAGAAATTCAATTTGGATGGCCCAGATTGCACCGCATATTATTGGCACGATTTGAGGAAATCGCCGCAGGTTAAGTTGAGCAGGAACTTTGGAGGTGGCACTCTAATGTCTTGGGCCGCTTTTTCGATCCATGGAAAGACCCCTATTGCCACCATTTCGACCAGGATGAATTCGGAAAAGTACTTGGAGCTTCTGGAAGATGTTATGATCCCGTTTACTGAAGACGTTATGCCGGAAAATTTCGTATTTCATCAGGATAATGCAGCAATTCATGTCAGCAAGCAATCTTTGAAATGGTTTTCTGAACGAGACATCAGTGTTCTGGATTGGCCAGCTCGTAGTCCGGATCTGAATCCTATGGAGAACTTGTGGGGCATCCTGGCACGACAGGTTTACAAAAGCGAAAGACAGTTTTAAACAGTTCGTGAACTTGAGTGTGCCGTAAGAGTAGCCTGGAGCTTGATACCTGATAAAACTCTGCGAAAGCTGGTGAAATCAATGCCGAACAGAATTTTCGAAACTATTCAGAACAACGGAAAGCAAACGAAGTATTAACTATCGTTTATTGTTGATTTTTGAACTGTAAATTCGATTTGATTAATAAAACTACAAGTGCGGTTAAACGAATCCCCCCCTCCCCAAATCACAATTTTTTGGATTTTTTTCAAAAGTCATTATGAACTTCCAATCAAATTGTGTTCTCAAATAAGAAACTTCTGATAGGCTATGACAAACTATATTTGATTTTTCGTCTCGATCTTTTCTGTTGAAAATAAACGCTAAAATAACATTGCGTTTAAACGAACTTCCCCCACTGTAGTATTGACAGGCGAATATTAAAAATGTGCAAATTTAAATGAACAACGAACGAATTTCCATGAAATTTGGACACACAAAATAGGTCACCAAAAATTTTCCTTGAGCCCGATTCTTTTCAAACTTTCTGTAAATAAAGTACTACTAAATGGTTAAGTTTTGACATTATTGGTTTATTGACCCTCTTCTCCCAACCCAAATGCCCGCACCTTTGCCTTGACCCCTTTCATCAAATTTTGGGCAATGATAGGACCGACTTGCTTACTTACTTTTAACCACACTTTCTTTAGTTCAAGTTCATTTTCTATCAGTTTTGGAGTTTTAACGAGCTTTGCCTTCTTGATTGCCCAAAATTTTCCAATTGGACGAAGTTCCGGAGTGCTTGAAGTGTTGACGTCTTTTGGTACAAAAACTACATTATTATCTTTGTACCAGTCTAAGACGGGCCGGGCATAGTGACAAGATGCCAAATCCGGCCAAAACAGTGTCGGGCCTTCGTGAGATCTCCAAGAAGGGCAGAAGTCGTTTTTGGAGGCATTCGTCCTTGTAGATTTGTACGTTCAGTATTATATATGAATCAGAAGCTAGCTTTGTTCTCTGTCTGTATGCTAGATTGTATTTTAATTTATTCGTTAATTTGTAAATAACTGTTTGAAATTCTACTTGCAATATAACAATCATCACTTCCCTTTTGTTGACATTCTGTATTTTCGCCCTAATCGCAAATTGCTCCGGAATTCCATTGAGAGATTAGTTGAATCTTTATATCGACGTTCGATGAATGTCTAACCAGAAGTTTGTTGATTATCTATCAAGAGATACGTTGAATTTCTGTCCAGAGGTTCGTTGAACTTCTATCCAGAAATTCGTTAAACATTTATCCATTTATCCATACTTTCCAACTATTATCCGAAATTCGTTGAACATCCATCCAGAAATTCGTTAAATTTCTCTTGAAAGATTCGTTAAATAATTATCCAGATATTCGTTATATCTATTCAGAGATTAGATGACTATCGGAAGGTCCGTTGATAGTTTATCTAGAGATTTGTTCAATATCTAAATAGATATTTGTTGAAAATCTGTCTAAAGATTCATTAAATCTCTAAAAAATGATCTATATCCTTCGAAAAATGACTCGAATTTCGTAAAAATTGATTCGTCAAGTCGAATATAATCGACGCAAGCGTTGACTTTGCAAAAGCCCCAATCACTTTGGCAACCATCCCATGATCCCCCCGCAAGTGGGAGAAGCGCTGAAAACATAAACTGAGCACTCTCTCTCGCTCTCTAGCATAGTCGCTGGCACAATCGAGTGTTGCGTGTGAGATTTGTTTTTGTCTGGTGGCTTCTCTCCGATTCGACGGTTGCGAATTGGACTCTGTTGTTTGGTCAGTCGAGACTGAGAGTTTCGCCACTGCTCTACGGTTAGCTTCAGAAAGTTCAGCTTCAAGCCAGTAGTCGTCCGTGAGAAGTCAACAGCAGTAGTACATAGCCGTAGTCGTCGGTTCTCGTGATTTCAACCAAGTGCTCTTGTCTCTATAAAAAGGTACCGCACAGCAGCCAGCCAGCCCCGCCCCGCCCGCCTTTCCCCGTCTCCTGTGACGGAGCGTGTGCTGCCACTAAATATAAGACCCATTCTGGATAGATCTCGCGCGCAGCATCCTGCAGAGCGGATCAGCGAGCTTGAGTGTGTGCGTTTTTTTGGCCTTGTTTGAATGTGTGTGAACGCTCGAGAAAAACTACCGGAAAATTTTCAAGTCGTTTTCTAATACAAGTTGTTTTTGTCCGCTTCGCAGGAAAAATCCATAACAAGTCCAAGCATCCAACGAAAACGGGGAAAATATATATATCTTGCATGTGAAGAGTGTTCAAGAAGTTCGATTCGTCGGTGAGATTGCACAGAGATAGAAAGTGTGGGTGATTGTGAGGAAACGAGGAAAATTCGGTGCTAAGTGAGTGTTTAAAATTAAAGAGGAAGGAATGTCACTTGAATGAGGAGCAGATCGCCGCAGTCGCAATTGTGAAAGGAGAAGAAAATTTTCGATTTTTAGTTTCTAACGAGTGTCAGTGTGACGTCATTGATTGTGAAGCATAACAGACGAATGTGAGGAAAACACAGTAGAGAAACAAATAGAGTGGGTTGTTTTTCTCTCCGGTGATTGAATATTGCTCTATAGGGAAGGAATAAAGGAGCAGGCGGTGAATCAAGTGCAGAGGACTAGCACAGGTACCGTTTTTGTTCGTGGTTGTTGTTTTTGTGTTGTTGTTTTTTTATTTCTCGTGTCCAAGAAGTGTCTCTCTGTGGTGTGTTACTGAGCGTGTGTGCGCAATAAAAAGAGGTCGTGTGTGAGAGAGGGAGGCAGGAGAGTGCGCGTATTTTGTGTCCCGCCTCTGACAAGGAAGTTTTCGAACAGCTGATAAGCGAGAGCCGGCCCTGAGCCCCAGGCTAATCTGCATGTCGACCTGCGGCGGCCGGTGAATGTGAGAAAGGATTCGGGAAGATTTTAGCCCTACCCTCTACCGGTTTACGACGACACAAAAAGGTGAGTCAGCTGTGCTAATGATAAAATCCTTATCGAGTGTAATTCCAGGAAACGATTTCGGTCGTCAGCTCTCAAAAAAGCGACACCGCAATCGTCTTTGTAGCCAATTTTTATTTTCAAACATCGCAGATTCCATTCTCATGCCAATTAATCGAATTACGTTGCGAGCCAACAGCTTGCTTCATTTCGATTTCGTTCGATTTTCCCAACGCGTGCTGTGTCTGCCGACTGCATCACAGACAATGGGGCCAATGTAAGAAAGAAGAACTCAATTTTCCTTCAGCTCCTTTCCTCTCTGAGATTGTGATGCCGGAATGTTTGGCGGTGAAGTAATGTAAGTCCAAAATTGCGGCGCTGTCATTTGCTGTAATTTTAGCGAAATGCGCCAACCCAACACCTGAGTTGACTGCATTACTACATGTCAAAATAGCGAGTGGCCGAAACATTTCAACCCGCTATGGCCGTTGAGGAATCTGGTAAGTCCTAGAAAATTACACCAAGACACCCTGTAATCGCTCAATGAAATGGCAGCCTTGGAAGGCTAAGGAGAGTATGCAACAAAAAACTTAAACTCTTTTGATATCTCTGGTTGGCATCCCGAAGAAGAAGAGTCACTTACCAATAGACGCCGAATTTGAAATCGAATTCTCTTTCACTCATTCAATATTAAACAAGTTTAGTTGTACGTGCAATGCAGCATACAGAATGAATCACTGTTGGTGGCATCGAATGTTGAGACTAGAAGTGAACATAGTGCAAACTAAAATGTCATGAGAATATGGAATTGTCTAGCGTTCATGGTACAGTTAAGAAAAGAAGCGCTCGTGATCGACTTTTGTCTGAAAATTCATTCACTACAATAAGTGTTGATTCGGCTATTCCTCGTTAAGTGTAGAGGCACTTCTCAACCAACCAGCCACGATGTATAGGTAGCGTAAACTTGCGTCTAAACTTCCTTTCAACATAACTACGGATCCAGTTTGGTTGCGATGAAATACTGGATAGGCACTACAGCAGCTACCGTGAATCCTTCAGGCTAATAGAAATTGAATGTTCTTTTTCAACAAGAGCTAACCATGACTGGAAACTATAACTCAAAACAGAGGAAATTTCAAAACCTTCTTAGTAAAAATCGGTTTACAAGAATCACGTTTGCATTGAAAAAAATGGTCAAAAATTGCCGATTTTTCATGTGTTTACCTTCACCCGCACTGACAAAACTACCCATGCAGCATTAATCATAGTAACCCATGAGTCAGCAGACAAAATTTGACAGCTGTATCAGTCGAACTCTAATCGTGATGGCAAAAACAGTGAAGCAACTCCGTTCAGAAGTGTGCGTGTTCAAAGAACGGCAGCCCGCCGCGTCAAAAACAGACATCGTGACAGGCACTTTGTGGACGCCGGATACGCCCGATCCGGCATCTACAACATCTTGGCACTATTAGACAACAATCAGAGCATCGAAAGAAAGCCTGGTTACAGACGGGCGACAAGAAGCTCCAAAGGATGCTGAAGAGGAAGACAGAGGGAAAAGTGGCTACATCGCTGCGTGCGGTTCAACCGGCCAAACAGTGAAAAAGTACCTGGCGAACATGAACATTCATGTCAGGAAGCGGAAGTCGCGTCCACTGGTTTCAGAGCTGCAGGCAATCTTCCAGCGGCAGCGGCTTAATAAAATGGTCAACTCGATTTTCCCGGCGAATCACAACGTGGCGGTGGTGATGGACGACGAGACCTATCTCACCCTGGATGGCAACGACTGGCAGGGCACTTCGTATTTTACTTCCCCCACGAATGCAGTGAGCTCCGAGGTGAAGTTCATTTCACACACCAAGTTCCCCAAGAAGGTGCTGCTGAGGCTGACAATCAGTGAGAAGGGGATGTCAAAGCCGCTCTTCTTTCGCTCCGGACTGGCCGTAAACGGGGAAATTTATAGTATGAAATGCCTGCCAGATGTTGCGTCGTTCATCAAGTAATACCATAAGAGCGAAGACGCGGTGTTCTGGCCGGATCTGGCGTCGGCCCACTACTCTAAGCGATCGTTGGACGAGATGGAGCGGCTGAATATCAATGTGGTACCCAAGTCGGTGAACTCGCCCAGCGTCCCCCAGCTGCGTCCCTTCGAGAATTTCTGGGTCAACCTGAAGCGTAAGATCTACTACAACAATTTTGTCGCGAAAACTGAGGAAGAATTGATAAATAAAACGAAGAAAGAACTCAAAAACATGCGTACACGCATGTTTTCGTCCGTCATGGCGAACGTTCCGGTAAACTGCCGGAAGGCCGCTCGCAAGGGCGTAAGTTTAAATAATTACCTTCCATAAGAAACTTTTCAAAAGCAATTATCTGTCTTAGCTTTTTTTTTATCACCATCCGAAAAAGTATTTTTTTTAATGCAAACGTTATATCGTTCACTGCTGCATAGGAGACCCCTCTTAAAGTAATTTCACACTACGGCCTATATTACGTTACATAGAGCGATAGCAGCTATATCATGTGCTATATTACGTGATATCCCATACATTTGATCTGTCAATCTATATTAAGAACAGTACTTGATATAGCTCATATCATCTCATTTTCTTGATATAATTCTAAAAAGCAATGGATGGCAACCCAGCTGTGATAGAGCTGGGTGATATTATTCAATCTCAAATGTCACTTTTCCTTTTGATTGAATCAAAACAAAACACACTTGTAAAGGAAATTTGAAATCGTTTTGTTTATTATTCGCTATTCATATTGCAGATTTTGCACCCAATTATACCACCGACAGAAATATTTAGGCAGATCAAAAAAATTTCACAAATTTCATCATAATTTTCATCATACATCGATTCATTTTACAGGTTCAATTTTTGTTGCAGGTACGTATTTCGGGGTGCTGTATTGCATGATCTGCCATGTTTTTATGTATTGAGAATTAACTTACTTATAAGCGTTTAATATGTGACAATATTTCGTGACGGTCTCTATTTTCAGATTTTCATTTCACCCTACTCTTAGTATACGTCAAAAAAAGGTTAAAAATGGAACAAGACAAGTTTAATAATGCGTGGTCTTTTTCCCGATCAAAGAAAACGGATTGTGCATAAACGGTGCACCGTCAGTGATCTTTCGATCAGAAAACGGGCTAAGGAAGAAGGTGTGAGCGTCGGAGCAGTTCAAACCGCATTTCGGTTGTATCAACAACAGCGTCTTTCGTAGAAAAACCAGGTCCCGCTGACCTTACAATCGACAGAAAGGTAAGGGATTATTTCAAGCGTCATCCTTCAGCAACAGTCCAAGATGTGGCGAAAACGCTAAGTACTTCGGCAACTAATGTTATGCGTGCCAAGGAGAGAATGGGGCCTACAGACTTGCCGGAAGCAGAGGCAGCCAAAACGAAGCACCAAACAACCTGAATCTGTGAAACCGAGGGCTCGAAAATTGCACGACAAACTGTGGCTGTGTTATCATGGACGATGAAATCTACATAAAACTCTGCCGTGACCACAGTTTTATATCTCGCCGAAGGGAAAGCATGTTTCTGGATCAGCCGTTTACACCGAACAATTCGTCAAGAAGATAATGGTATGGCAGGCCATATACGGATGTGGAAAAATATCTCGTCCATTCATTATGACAAAGACAATGAATGGTTAAATCTACGTGAAAAAAACTAGAAGGGACATCCCAATGGGGTTGTACGCAAAGCTGACGTAGAACTACGAAGCGATGTGCAATCTAGATCGCTTGATTGTTAAAAGAGTGGCCGAAATTGGTTTCCTTCCAAATCGAATTCCCATACACTAAACGTTCGCACTACAACCTTTATTTTTTGATATAGCCTGTCTTGGTATCTTAATTCATACATCTTGCTTTCACTGGAAATAATATATATGACATATGATTTCAAAAGTACTCTATCAAGTGCGTGATACTCCCAGTGCGAATGCGTTCTCTTTCATTCATGAAACTATTCACTCAAGTGCTGGTTTCATTCAATTCAATTGCATACGGTTTGTACTAGTTCAATCTGTACTACAACACTGCCTCAAAGTGCAAGTTTTAAAATTACGGCTTCGGCACAACGTGCTACCAACGTGCTCGCTGAACACGTCTGTCGCATACGGTTGCACAGCGAGAACTGATTGTTGGTCTTCGGTCGTTCCCACATGTTCCATAATTGCTGGCAAGGTTACTGTGGCAGTATGAACCAATCAGAGCGTGGCGTAAATATGATGTTATTTTCGACCAATAGCTTTGTGCGTTCAGAAATTTTTGTTGTAAGTTCTTTTTAATTAGTTTTAACAAATATAATGAACTAAGTTAGCAACATGGATTCAGCTTTGATGTTCTACCTTTCGAATGAAATACTCATCATAAAATTTCTGTGGGCCAGACAGGAGATATTATCGTTCAAAGTCTCCAAACCCGCGTAACGCTTTCGATTTCAGATATTTTACAGATAGACATACAGGAATAGAAAAGAAAGACGTAATTCATACGTCAAAAATAACACAGGAGAAAAGTGTGCTGAGCAATCCACCCCTTGGTCAAAACCCATTATTACCAATGCTCCATCTGATTCAAAATCTATAAGCCTTTTTTTAATGGTTCCATCGATCTGGAACTGTTTAACAATTGCGCTAAATGTTCAAAAACTTACGTTTGAAATAAATGACTCGAAAAGCAAAAATAAGTTTCAAAAACATTCTTACTTCCCAAAATTCCTCGGCATGAATGCAAGAAAATACTTCTAAATTGGAATACTGTTCTTAAAATCCCTGTAGGAAACTCTGCCAAAATTTGTGGAGGAATCTCTAGAGTAACTTTGAAACAAACACTCCTCGAATACTATAGCTACAATATGAAAATCAAAGGGGTGGCGAACCAGATTCCGGATAATTTGGTGATCCGATGTCAGGCAGCGTGCCCTGTACCGATTGATAGACTCACTGAAGCGATCATCGAGCTTTTTTTATCTCGGCCAGACGGTGGACCTCAGATGTTCTTGTTCTCGGAGGGCTGTTCAGGATCATGCTGAGGAACTTATTTTGAACACGCTTGAGTTTCAGGTGAGGTGTTTTTGCGCAACTCTCCCAGATTGGCATGCCGTACTCGATGACCGGGAGTTTGATTTGTTTGTATACAGCAAGCTTGTTTTTCAGGGATAATGTAGACCTTCTGTTGATCAATGGGTACAGTAGTTTCAACAAAACGTTACACTTTGTGACAGTTTTGTCAACCTGCTCCCTGAAAATAATCTTGCTGTCTATGGTAACGCCAAGATAGTCAGCTGATTTGGACCATTCCACCGTTGTGTTGTTTGTATTGTACAATTGTACAATACTCAGGCGGAACAAGTCTGGGAGAATTGGAGTGTGGGAAGAGGATGACCTGGGTCTTCGCAGCGTTGATACAGATCGTCCATTCGGTGAAGTATTCAGACAGAACATTCAGGCTTCTCAGCAGCTTCGATGTAAGCACTCTTGTTACCGTACCATTGTGGACGACTGCGGTATCATCGGCAACCAACGACTGAGATCCATTTTCAGGGAGCGGAGGTATGTCCGAGGTGAATAGGTTGAACAGAAGTGGACCTAGTATACTTCCCTGCGGAATACCGGCGGAGTGCATCCTGTGCATCAGAAACTGCACCTTGCAGTGAAACACGGAATGTCCTATCCGACAAATATTTTTTAATTATCTTCACCAGAAAGATGGGAAGATTGTATCGTTGTAGCTTGTACACCAAGCCATCATGCCACACGTTATCAAAGGCCTTCTCGATGTCATGGCCATGGCAGATGATTTAGAAACTGATTTGTTCCGCCTGAGGATGTTGGTTACTCGGTTAAGTTGGTGCACTGTTGAGGAACCACGTCGGAATCCGAACTGCTCGTTCAGCTCGTCGGTAGATAAGAGAAGCCGACGGTTGATCGCTTTCTGGGCCTATAGCTCTTGGTGCATGAAGGATCTTTCCCAGGTTTCTGGATGGGGAGCTAAACCAAAATGCGAAGGTGTACCCGTTATATAACATTCATGGCTGTCTAGGAGACGTTCCTTACTTAAATATGAAGTCTGTGCTAGAAAAGTACTGTGTATTTGGAAAAATCGACACTATGACACATTACCTTATATTTGCGTTATTTTAAATAGTTTAATGTTAAAAATCAACAGTTTTCATTATTGGAATTGAAGCGTAGAAATATTTCCGATCGATTGGTGCAAACATTTAGAAAATGTTTGAAGAAACAACCGAGATATTAACGCTCAAAACCTAACCGCTGTTCGTGACGTCGCAATGGATATATTTTATAAGGCATCCGGAACTGACTTGTGGTTCGCGTTAGTAAAATTCCGCCTTAAATTTTTTATCCACTTAACATGTACTCAGTCAAGCAAAGATACCATGACCTGTTTTAAAATTTTCCACTCGTCAGCCACCAGGATGACCACCACCGACTGGGCTGCAGAGTCAGTGTTAGTATAAAAATAAAACCGACACCGAACGCCCGAAAGAGAAAATCGATACCGTTCATCATCATCATCATCATCATCATCATCATCATCGTCGTCGTCGTGTGAATTAATGGAACGCGACCGAACCGGAGGAAAGCGACAGTTAATTTTCTTAACCCGGCGCAGTGTCGAGCGCGCGGGGGTCTTCAATGTTTATCAGTGCGTTGAAATGGGCGATGTCACCATAATTTGCCTGCTCGCCGCAATCTTGGCTACGCAACCTGATTTCGATCTCCGCTGCCACGACGCCGACGATAAGACTCGGATGCAGGCGGCCATCAGATGGCCCGACACCGATTTCGACTGCAAGGCGACAAATTGAACATTAGCCAATGGGGTAATGTAATTAAATTTGAAACTGCGGTGCAGTTTTTCTTCTTCTTCTTCTTCTTCTTTCGAACTCGTTAGGCTCGGCGGCCGACGGATATCGAGGGTAATGGCACGAATAATAAGAACGCGCTATCAATCAAGTGACAAGAAAGATCGCGTCATGCTGCCGACCGACGCCGATGTTTGACGGCGGCGGTTTCTCTTCATCAGTAGTGGCGTTATTGTGTACAGAGCTTTTGGACACCAATCGCTGACAAGGACAAGCCACGCTCTGTTATCGCAGGTGTCTGTTTTCCAAAGGGTGACGAGTGTTGAGGAAGAATTTACTACGATGGATATGAAAACACATGTTTTCCGAGTAATCATCGTTCGCCGGCGTTGAGTTTAAATTGCTCGATAAAATAGCTTGATTACAATGCTGCTGAGATCGTTAAAACTCGCAACCACCAACTTTCTTCCACGAAACCGTGCCCAAATTTTTCTTTGTTTTCGGCCTTCACTTCCAAAAATCATTAAATTAAACCACAAAGCAGGCATAACATCAAGATTTTCAACGTTCCACATCCGCCAAAAACTCACCGGCGTTCATCGGCACCGCGCCCACTGGCCACTCAGAAACAGGGCTACAAACAGCTAATAATTTTTGCGTAACAAGGTCCATTGAGCATCCGAGACGGGAAAACCTCCGACAATTTCCGAAAAATCAAAAATTTCATAACATCTGCTTCGCGAACCGCGTTTGTTTGGCCACCAGAAACAATCGAACCCAACGCGCGCCAATTATGCCGATATGTGCTTTGATATGCACATCACAACAAAGAGAGTGAGAGCTTTCTCCCGTCCCGATGCTTTTGCCGGGGTGAGGCGGGTCGGGAGGGAGGGGGAGATCGACGCCAAAAATGGTCACTCATCGTAAGGAAAAGCAAAACAATCGATCGATTGCGGCCCGATGTTGCAAGGTGGACGAAGAAAGCTGAAAATTGTCCCAGGTCCAAATGGCGGCAACATTCGATCGGGTTGGATTGGCGAGTGGGCGCGGTCGGTGCGCGCGGTGAAGAGATAAAGAAAAGCGCATTAGCCGTCATTATCGATTTCAAAATAGAAACCGTAAATAATAGTTAAAAAAAACCCCTTGTTGTATCGGTATGTAGAGGAGACTGTTCGATCTGCGATGTTCGAGACGGGGACGAATTGACCGTAAAAAAGCAATGTGAGCACTGGGTCGGGTTGTTTCGAGTAGAAGTTGTTGTTCGATATGGACATAAGTGGTCGCAAGCGGCTGTAAGTCAACTCGGATCGACACGAATATTAAGAAACGAATTGTTATTATTAAATTTAAGCATTAATTTCAACATGATGATAGTAAAAACTTCACTACCAAACACTCAAAGTTGTTCTTCTAAAGGGTCTTCCATTAAGCGTTTCCTGTCTTCAAAGTTGAATTAAACAAACTGTGTGTGAGATATTGACGAGATTTATTTTGTGTTTGAAAGGCCTATCAATACCATTATGTATGGAATATGACATCGTTAAAATGGCCACCTCGCTTAGTGGCGTGCATCCGAGAGGTCCAATTTTTCCATGACTCAGGCGCACAAATCGGGCTGAATTTCGTTGATGGCTTGAGTAAAGGGTGTCCCACAGCAAATTGCATCACGGAAAAACGCTGTTGAAAATTACCCATTGGGTATCGTTATTTCCCGAACAAATTTGAGCCAATTAGTTTTAGCATATAGACTGAATTGTATATCTATTGTAATGACAATATGCATTTTTCATTACATAAATATATACACTATTATATAAATATTTCATGGGAACGAGAGGGACCATCAGGGCACCCGATTGAAGCACTCTGGATGGGGAGAGTAGGAATGCCAACTCCCCATTGCTAACAGTTTGTGAATAGAGGGCGGGCTCTTCTCCCCGCCCATTGGGGCATCTTCATGTTAGATGGTTTGCTTTTTTGACCAATTGTTCAATCTTGTTGTTGGAAGGAGATTCTTTATATCCCTGTGGAAACGTATAAGTGTTGTTGCCTATCGATCCACCCAACCCCTTATTGGCCCTTCATACAATGGCATGATTACAATATTCAGCGGTTATTAAAGCTTGATCAAGTCTAACAGCGAGGAGAGCCCATTGCTATCGGACTTCATACATCATAAAATTGGAAAAAAAAAAAATGCGTCACCCGAAAAGCAACATCGCGAATTGATTTTGCGCAAGCACCTGGAGAAGCCTCAACCTTCTCATTGAGACATCGGAAAACAACTCGGAATCGTGTAGTCAACAATAAGTCGTGTGATTTAACGTTACTACGAAACTCTGAGCATCGAACGCAAGGAGAAATGCGGCCAGAATGGATGTTCTATTATTGATGACCAGGATCACGAGCGTGTCGTGAAAACGTTTAAGCAAAATCCCAATGCTTCGGTCAGGGATGTGGCCAAAAAGTTGAATCTGTCCAAGTCTTCCGTTTAGAAAGCCAAGAACCGGGAAGGACTACGTACGTACAAAGTGTAGAAGGCTCCAAATCGCGACGAACGGTAAAATACGGTGGGAAAGTCACGGGCCCGGAAACTGTGATGCTAACGAAGCCTCATTGTTTCATCATGGATGATGAGACTTACGTCAAGGCGGACTTCCGGAAGCTTCTTCCGGGGCTACTGTTCTTCACCGTCAAGCACAAGTTTGATGTTCCGCAGGAAGTAAGGACTAGAAACTTGTTTGCGATCTGCTCATGTGACAAACGGATTGCGCCGTTCGTGACTAACGGGACTGTAAACGGAGAGCTCTACCTCAAGGAGTGACTACAGAAGCGTCGTCATCTTCTGTTGAAGCAACAGGAGGGCCCTACGATCTTCTGACCAGATATAGTTGCGTGCCTATTCATATGTGGTCCTGGAGTGGTACGAAGCCTACTAGGTCATTTTCGTATCCAAGGACATGAACCCCCCCCCCCCCCCAACGCACCGGAACAAAGACACATCGAAAAATACTGGGCTATTATGAAGCAGGCATTACAGAAGCATCCCAGTTAGGTCAAATCTGAGAAAGACACGAAGAAAAAGTGCGTTTCCGTACAGAAGAAGCTGCAGCCAGATGTTGTACAGCACCTAATAAGTGGAGTTAAGCGAAAGGTGCGAGCGTACGGTTATGGTATTGAAGTTGACTGAAATATGTATGCCAAAAGCTCACTAATGGATTCTATTTTATTGTCTGAAATTTTGAAAAGTGTCGGTCAACTAGGTGATCCAATTTGATGTGGAACATCCTTTAGTGCGATCTTCGCCAATGGCCTGACTACTAACCACCACCGATTCTGAATCTTTTGAGCTTGGCTTTAGTAATGGTGGCTTTGAAGGCATCGGTGGTTTGCGGCTTATTGGCATAGACCTACGACTTAACATAACCCCACAAGAAAAAGTCTAGCTGGATTAAATCACATGATCTTGGTGGCCAGTTGACTTCGCCTCCATGCAAAATAACCATGCCCGAAGATCGCTCAAGCAGAATATCGAATTGTATCGGGTGTGGCACGTTGTGCTGTCCTGTTGGAACCATATATCGTTCACATTCATATCGGTCAATTTAAAGGATGGAACGATCAAAATCTTGTCGACTCAAACATGATGTATTTTTTTAAATTGTGCATTTAAAAAACTTGAACACCCCTCCTTTTGTAGGTTTATGCGTACGGAATGTTGACTCTATTTTGTATATTCCATTTTCTATTCAGTTGTCAGTTGTTTTCGAAGCAAAGAGAGCAGCGTATCAAAATTTTGCACGCCCCTGAGCAAAATCCAAATTACGCCGACTTGGCAAAATCACTTAATATTGCCAAATCAACCGTGAAGAATGTTATAAAAGTGTTCGGCGAACGTCTGACGACTTCCAGGAAGCAAGGATAAGGAGGGAACCGAAACCAGGAAGCCGCAGCGACCGAAGAATAGTGGCCAGCATTTTCAAACGCAATCTCATCCTTTCCATCAGAGATATTCAAAACTTCAAAACAAATTGGGAAAGTCCCACACAACAGTGCAAAAGCAAAGAAACGAGCCGGACTGTCAACATATGACACCAAATCGGGATAATAACCAAAACACAACATCCAAAGGAGGAGCGCGTTAGTTGCACTCGAGTTTGTTGAACAAGTTATATTCCGTCGTAATGGACGATGAAACATACCTCAAGGCTGATTTCAAGCAGCTCCCAGGTCAAGAATTTTATACGGCTACCGGAAAAGGAAAGGTTCACGATAAGTTTAAGTACAAAATAATGTCAAAGTTCCCGAAAAAATACTTTTGCAAGGCGATTTGCATCTGTGGGCTAAAAAGCGAAAGTTTCGTGACAACTAGCACTGCCAACCAAGATATTTATGTAAAGGAATGCTTGCAAAAACGCCTTTCTTGAAGAAACATAGTGGTTCCGTGCTGTTTTGGCCAGACCTCTGAAAAATGGCTCAGGAATGGTAAACCGCCAATAGTGTCCCTATCGTACCCAATGAGACAAACCCTCCAAACTCGCCGGAACAGCGCCCAATTGAAAAATATTGGGCAATCCTGAAGAGAAATCTCAAGAGAACTAAAAACACATTTGGAAGTGAAAAACAGTTCAAGGCAACGGGGGGTGACCCCGGCGTATTGGTTAACATCCATACCTCTCACGCCTAAGTCACGAGTTCGAATCTCACCCCCGGAGAAATTACGAAAAATGCCCAAAAGTGGTGTTTGACTGACTACGACGGGAGATGAACCAGCCTGATGCTGAAAATCTCGATAATCAAGACAAAAAAAAAGTTTAAGGCAAATTTGCGTTCAGCATCAAATAAGATGGATATAACAGCGGCACAAAACTTGATGAAAGGTGTGAAACGTAAAGCCCAGCAGTTCGGATTTGGAAAATCGGAAGCCTAATCAGATAATTTTCCTGTGGTTTGTAGACGAGGAACTTCAAAAAGAAATAAAGACTGATCATTTTTACAATAAACTAATCAGTGTGCAAGTGTTGACATGTTTGGCCAATTTTTGACTGTTTCACCCTTTGGCTAGAAAAAGTCAGTATTCATCGACCTGTAGCGCTTTCGATTTATGGATTAGGGTGATGGCTACGTTAGCGTTGTTCTAAAGAAGTGCGGATCGATGATGCCTCCTGCCCAAAATGTACACCAAACAGTGACCTTCTGGAGATGCATTGCTACTTGGTGCACCTCGTTTGGATTTGCCTTGTCCGAAGTTCGACTTTCTGCTCGTCCACACACCCGTTCATCCATAAATGGCCCTCGTCGCTTAAGCTGATTTTTCGGACCGAATCGGGGTCTGTTTCCAACTGCACCAAACCCCAATCAGCGAACACACGGTGCTGTCTATGATCGTTAAGCTTTAGCTCCTGGGTCACTTGGATTCGGTATGGGTGCAGACCCAAGTCTTAACGCAGAACTCGCTAAGTTGAAGACTGCAAGAAGCCGAGTTCTTGTGCCCGGTGCGGAATCAACTGCCGCGGGTTCTCCTGCACACTTTTTCGTAACGTACAGCGTGTCTCACAATAGGTGTCACTAAAACAAAATAGGATTACAGCAAATCAAACCAATCAAATCAAAGCATTTATTTTTCACTTAAAAAATATATGTTATAGAAATAAACCATATTAATTCAATTCGAATCTCTCGCCCTTTTCCTTGTTAACTTTGCGCAATCGTTTTGTAAACCCATCGCAGCTGGCACGCACGATTTCCTGAGAAATTTGGTCCCAAATATCAACCAAATGTTTCTTAAATCCTAAAATAAGCGCTTTCGTAGGGCCTAAGCATATAACCCCAAACAAAGTAGTCAAGTGGGTTGAGATCCGCTGAAGATGCAGGTCATTCTTCACTCGTGATGAAATCGGGAAATTTTTTCGTGTACAGCGCATGTGTCTTCTTTGCCTTGTCCTGTTCCTGTTGGAAACAATGTGTTGTTGCAGATATGGACAGCGTTGAAGCATGAGGAAGCAGATGGCTCTAAAACCTGCTCGATGTATTATTCAGAGTAGGAGTATGTCGACGCAATACTCGCTTTAAAGGAAGCCGAGAAATCCTCCGCACTTCCACGAGAAATCGCTGGGATGTTGGATAAAATGATAAGGTGCGGCAAGATCAGTTTTTGTAAACGGTGTGCTGAATTCAACTGACGTCGGCAACAAATCAGATATTTTACTTTGTTCCTGGGTTATTCTCTGAACATTAAGTTATTCAAATGCTGAAACCGATTTAAACCAACAGTAAGGATGCTGTTGTGGTCTCTTACAAGTGTGGGTGGTTAATTACAGTAGAATTTAAAACAAAAACAGGTATAAACGTAGAGTTTGAGGACCTATTTAAACCAACAGTAAGGATGCTGTTGGGGTCATTCACAAGTGTAGATGGTTTATTGAAATGAAATACAGAAATACATTCATACATTGATTTTGAGAACCGATTTAAACTAACTACAGAAGGACATTCCAAAATATCTGGAAGAAATTCACATTTAGTTGCAAATGAGGACAAGTGAAAAAGTCGGGAATAAAACAAACAAATTACAGTAAAGCACAAAAGATGCATTTCTTCTCATGGTGGTGAAATTATTTGTCGGAATTATGTTCTTATTTGTTAGAAATCGGCAATTGAAATATTAATGTTCAAAAGCAGTTTCGCCCAAAGCACGAAGTACTCTGGATTTTTCACTTGTCTTCTTTTTCAAAACATATGGGAACTACAACAAGTACATACATGGAGTAAAATTCCTCAGCAACAAATTCTGGCAAACACCCCAAAAACTTCTAATGTAAAACAGATTTTTTTTGTGATCTCCAGCAGGGATTAATAGCAGAAACTGTCTTATGGAAACTCAAGTTAATAGGCATAGGTGACGCATTTTACAATTCAATACTGAATGCAACATTCTATGTATTTTTACTCTTAAAATAACACGAACCGGTCTCCATCGAATCATTTTAACGTAATCGAAATGAAGATTTGGGTTATGGAAAAAATGTTATCGTTTATTTATATAAAAAAAAAACACAATTTGGTCTGTCGATGAGACTTCCGACCTAGTGTGTTAGTTAGAACAATGTCATTTCATAAGAATCACTGCTGCGGACGAATTTGATGCATTTGGGTCGGTGTTGATGAATATACCCCTGCTCTTGATCAATAATGATGCACTGGAAAGAATATAGCATCCTGGAAAATATAAATTATAAGTGCGTAAGAAATGTCTATGAAAAGCAAAGATTAAATCGGGTAGGACTCTATTTAAATGTAAATTTAAATAAATCTCTGAAAATATCACTAAACTGGTTACGTAACACTAAATTCAACAATGATCGACGTTCGATACTGTAGATTCTCCATCATGAATTCAAATTGCACCAGCTTTGCATTCACTTGAATCGCACGTAGAAGAAAACAACCCGGAAAATGTGAAACGCATTAATATAGGCAAACACAATAACCATAAAAAATCAACTCAATCAACAATCATTTCGGTTCGAAAACGACGTATAAGTTGTTTATCTCGATGATAAAAAAGCCTCGTTATTTGAGATGAGAAATTCTGAACACCCCTCAACCATTTTGGTGTATGTACATAGATGCAACAAACCTCTTTTGAGTAAGTGCTTCTTATGCCGCAAAGTGGCATTTAAATTCATCTAGTCATCATTCCATGTTGCACGCTCACGTGGCCATGTTGCCCTTCGCCGGCGTCGTGAATATCTTTGCATACGTTTAAGCATAGGTCGATTGATCTGTATAGTGTCCCATGAAACCACTTGCGAAGGTACAGTACCTTTCACTCAACGTTGTTTTGGCTAAAGCTACCATACCACCCACCTATCGACGAGGGTCCACATCGTCATCGTCGTCATGCATCATCGCCCTTGATGGGCAGCAGCCAAATGGTTATTAATATTAATATTAATATTAATCACATCCGATGCGGTCGACATGGCAGCCATCGCCGCATCGAACATCGATTGCAGTGTGTGGATCAAGTGCGATGGATATGGTTGTGTTGGAATTCAAATTAATAAATTGAGACCGAGGGAAGTTCACGGGTGTACAGAGTCGGAATTTTTCCCTTCTGGTTTTTTTAAGGCACGTGCCAAATACCTGTGATGATGCGTCGGTTTGAAATTTTCGTACATAAAGACATAAGTAGTTTGAAATTGAGTGCAAGGCTTTTTGTTAAGCAGTATTTCGAACATTATTGTGTACATATAACAAAAAGTCACATTAAATGAACTATTTAGATTTACCAAAAGCTGGGTTTACTTATCGAATCCACAACCTATCGTGGGATTAATAACCATAATGATGGAATATCGTAATCTCCTACAACTTTCAAATTATAAGTCCAATCGTGTGAAAGTAAAAAAAAAGTTGTTGGAACATCCATGTTTGTTAAAACAAACATGCTTTTGGTGATGGATCATCTCGAATAACTTATGAATTTAACTCATGAAATTAAATTCAAAATATCTCGAAAACGGTTAACTTTAGGGATATAATTAATATGAGTTTTTCGATTAGAAATTTGATGTTCAATCATATTTTGGCATTAAAAAGTGCTTTTGATAAACATAAACTAATAGTATGAAAATCTTCCAAATGTTGCTAGATGGAAAACTGTTTTAACAATTTTTGTACATGTTGTTCTTACCTCTAAGACAATGACTTTTCTGTCCATATTTTACCATCGAGATTTGGAAAAAAAAACAATTAAAAATTGCGTATTTTGGGAATATGAATTTGAGTTTTTAACTATGATTTTTTCATGTAAACAAAAACAAAATTTCTGTGTTTTTTTTTCATGGACATTTTGATTTCCTACCATTTCGTCTAAGACACTTTTTCTCTAAAACGAACGATTGCCAAGTTACTGCTTTTTCTAAAACTGTTGTATCAAAAACACATAAGCCCTTCTCAAAGTTACTCTCGTATCAAAACGACCGTTCCACCTGCCAAAACACTTACACTGTTATTCCGAACACGTTTGCAAATTTTCGTCCAAATTTAAAATACTAAAGTTTGGTCATATACTGATTTGGTGTGGAACCGCTCTATTTGCAATTTTTTGACTGAAATTAATGGGATTAAAAATAGATAAAGGGTGTACGGAATCAAATTGCGACACTTAAATATTCGGCAAAATTCGCCCGTTCAACCAATCATCTTCAAACATTCAGCGAGTAAAATAAAACATGTTATGGATATATTCCCATGTTTGTTTTATTCAATTTTCAATTTCACATCCAAATGCAGTAACCTTTTCCTTTACACTACTCATAAGGTCCTGTACAACATTTGGACCAACTTTTTTTGGGTGGCAATCCATTTTTCCTTCATATCTTCCACCGATTTCACTTCCTTAGGATGCTTCCGAAGTGCCTGCTTCATGATGGCCCAGTACTTTTCAATTAACCGCAGTTCCGGTGCGTCCCGGCCAGAAAATCGTAGGACCATCGTGTGACCTCAGTAGAGGAAGTAGACGCTTTTGGAGGCATTCCCTTAGGTACACCTGCCGATTCCAGTTGTCACGAATGGGGTGCTCCACTTTACACACGAGAAAATTGCTTGCCAAATTATATATTATTTGGCAAACTTTGACATCTTCTGCTTTCTAACGTCCTCAGGGACATCGAATATATGATAAGCTGTGAAAAACTGGAGCCCCGGAAGCTGCCGTCGAAAGTCTGCTTTTACATACGTCTCATCATCCATAACGAGGCAATGTGGCTTTGTCAACATCTGGTAAACCTACCGTATTCTGTCGTTCATCGTGATTATGTGCCTTTTGGACTTTGTCCGTTTGTAGTCCTCCACGTTTTTTCGTATCTTGCACGAAAGTTTTGGTTAGATTCAGTTTCTTCGCCACATCTCGTACTGAACTGTGTGGATTCCTCTTGAAAGCTTGAACTACCCGCTTGTGATCCTTAAAACTATACGGAGATCAATTTTTGCCAATTTTTTCTTTCCGACCGATGGTCAAACATGCGTAGTACCGATTTAAAACACGAGACACCTTAGAATGTACTATTCCCAGCTTCCTGCTGATGACACGATGAGAAAGATCCGGATTTTCGAGGTATGTGCGCGAAATTTCTTTGCGACGCTGCTGTTCTTCCGAATCCATCTTCGCAACGATTGCACATCTGCTAGTGACACAGCGTAGACAAATACACATTGAACTAATTCCACCCAAAATTTCAATAGAAAATACCAAACGGGTAAAAAGTTACAGCCATTTAGAAGTGGTGCAATTTGATTCTGTACAACCTTTACAGTGTAATTATAGTATTGGAGGCTGTACTTAATATAACTAACAAATGTTTGCCGGCGTCAGATTTGCAGTTTATTGCATGCCTGTCTGATCTAAATTAGCGTGAATTTGTTTGTTTTTTTTATAACAGAATGTTCTCACCAATTTCAAATATTCTATCCACCTTATTTTTTAAGATATCCACATAGGCAAACATTTACGAAAATTATGCGAGCTGTAGATGCGCGAGCTTCAATGTTTCTCAACCTGCTTTTTGCTTTTTGGACCCCGATTAACCAGTAGAGCCATAAGCATTAAGTTATTTTGATTGAATGAAATCGATGGAATCAATCGAATATGGGTTCTGTTGAGTTAGCGCGAATCAACAGAAGAAAAAAATGTTTTGAAAAAATGCCCAAGCTTGGCTTTTTCCGTAGATTTTTGAGATAAATTTATCATATTCACTCAATTATGTACAGTCTTCCTAAAAAAACTCATTGGATCGAAGATTGAACTTTCAATCATGAGACGATGAAAATTAGAGGTGGTTTATATCAGCGATATAACCGCAAGGTTAACGTAGGACCGCGTTGGTTCGTCCATTCCAATTTTCTACATACTGAGCCATTGATTACGTTTGTCAGTTCGAGCTTAGTGAAAAATCTCTGTCGAATTTACCACTCTCGACTTAATGCCTCAAACAATCCAATATGTACTAATTTTGATAATATGCAATGGTTGTTTAGGAAAAATCACGAACATTTCACTTAAAAACACACTCTTTTATTGTGAAATTCAATTGTTCTTCCTGAAAAAGGACGGTGGCGTTAGAAATTAATTTATATTATAGCTTATTTCGCTAGCAGGACACCATCATGTGCTGTATTCAATACAGCATAGTAGTTTATTCAACTCCTCATCGCTGTGAAGGGCGGACGGCAAGATACTTAGAATGATTTTTTTTTATTAATCTCGTTGTCAAAAACATCGTTTTCCGCTGGGAGGTGCCAGGCTCCGGTATGTTTTCGGAAGCGAATGCCATCCGCGTGGAGAAAACGGACGAGATAGATAAATCTTCGTAACAAGAGACCGAAAAACACAACCGTACTCGAACTCTAATATCCCAGTAAAATCATTTTGGTTCGAATCGCGTGCTTTATACTGGCGTTGATAGCGTTGCCTTCAAAGAAGAGAGAGTTTTGAGAAAGCAGTACGAAGCAAATTTTATAAGAGAGGACGGGCTTCAGTTATAAAACCAGACACCGGCAACAAAGCAAAATAAATTTGCAGCAAAGAGGGGAGACTATGGCTGTTATAAACTTGAAATGAAACCTAATGAAATAATAAGAAGAATACAATGTGAACCATGTATCACCCGGTTTTGAGGATCCGGAAAGGGAAAACAATTTTTCTACCTATTCAAATGCAGATTTGTTTGGGAGAAACAGTAGCTCATTTTTAACTGAAAACTAAAAACTACTTATACTAACAGCACTTAATTGAAAATTTAATCAAACACATTTGTAAGTTTTCCTGATCAAATAGTTTATAAATAAAGAACAGAATCAGTTAAGCGAGAGTTATCAGCGTTCGAAAATCTTTCGCTTTTGCGTAACGCTCTCTTTTTTAAAACTTTGAGATGACTCCCGGTATAGAAAAGAGAAACGTTGTCCTACATTTAAAAAACAAGTTTGATGTTCCAGAGAACCTTAGGAAGCCAAAATAGTCAAATTTAGCAACAAATTCATGATTTGGCTCATGATTTGTTCGTTTAGACCTTTCGTGATAACGAATACCGTAAATGGACATACGTACTTGGAATAATATGTTCAAAAGCTACTTCATCAATTTTTCAAGTGCTTCAATGATGATTATTCGATTTTTTGTCCGGATTTGACTTCATGACATTACACTAAAAGGGCGTCTGAAGTGATATAGGGTAAATAATGCCAATCTCGTATTCTCTCCAATACACCAGGACTGCGGCTGATTGAGAAGTACTGAGCCGTTATGAAGGAGAATACTCGAAAATATCCTCAAGCTGTCAGAACAGCTGAAAAATGTAGAAAACCTGAGTAAACATGTCGATTTTTTCCTCATGGCTGGTGTTGGGACAAATACACGAGCATTCGATTTTGAAGCCATATCTTGTTTAAAATATAGATGGCTGAACAAAGTTTACTCGCTGCCTTCAATACCCTGTTAGTTTGATGACAATCGAAAGAAAGGCTCAATTTTGCCAGATAATTTCATATGATGCAATTTTATAGTGGACACCCGTTACATCAAAGTAAATTGAACATTATAATTTAGATTTTTGGTTTCTTGGAATTACCAAACATATCTTTTTTGAAAATGATTTTTTAAAACATATTAAGCTCAGTTCACACTTCTTGATAACATATATGTTGTGTTACAATAGCAAGTGTTATATTGAGCATGTATGTTTTTCTGTCCGCGGTTTTCACACCGTCGGAGACCATCGTCCTGTGTGCGAATCCAGTTTCAGTGTGCCCGAAACGGAATCGGTCCTGATTTTCAATAACAAGCTGTTTTTGTGGTTATGTTTTTACCGGCTGGCGCGTGCAAAGAACCTGCGGCAAAAGTTGTCGCCATAAATTAGACCGCCACCATCCGAATGAAGCAGACGAGTCTGTCGCGTCACGTCATCGTTGCTTTTTAAGGCGAATGAATCCCCTGCGCTAAAAGTGCTCCCATCGTCGATTCGTTTTCGCCGACGCTGATGACTCACATCCTGCGGGAGGGCGGCTTCTGGGATTTGACCTTTTGCATTTTGCGGGTGTCGGTATCGGGTAGATGTTTTTTTTTGGGCGATGACAAACGTATCCACTTTCAGGAATGTGGTGATGAGTGAAATTCACGTCACTCACCTCGCTTCGCTGGACGACGTTGAGTCAAATGTTGTGCGAAAAAGGAAGAGTGCAATTTAAAATTTTCAAAATGGTTACTAATTAGTCGCAGAACTTCAATTCTGACTGACGTCAAGTTCATTTCAGTTCAGATTAAGAAACATCCACTACGTGTTCGAAATTGTTCGGATAGATTCATTTGAAAATATAAGGAAAATTTTTGAAGTGATGATGCCTGCTTTTTTTTTTTCTGATAATGGAAATAACAATCAAACTTGTACAAATTTCGTCTCAACCCACTTTCGCCGGGTAAGAAAACGAGACTAACTGAGTCCACGTCGAGCAAGGCTATCAGTTATGCGTACGTACATGCGTACATATGCTATTACCATAAAATTTGTTATTGTTCATTCAATCCGGTGCGTGGCCAGCACACACACCAACACACAAATAATCGGAGCCATGAACCAGAGGAAAGTGCGAGGATTGTAAACAAACGCGGCCTGTGCCGACCGAGTCTCGTGAGACTCTCACTTCTCGTCATAACTGCGCCGTCGTGTTGCCTTGCGGCGATTATGGGCGAGCCGGGCACTGACGCTCTTTGTCGTCGTCTTCATCGTCACTAAGAAAAAAAAGGTGAGATAACACCACCAGCATAGCAGCATCTTAAAAAAACGAAAAGAAATGGAACATGGTATGTTATCAATATTCGTTAGCCAATACCTTGTGTGCAGGCATCTCGCGCTCATCGGGGAGGAGCTGGGAATTCATTTTTGACATAACCGCTGTTGGTCGGGTTTGCAAGTTTGATTCGTGATGTAAGACTTTGCACTGCAGTGCTGAACTTGAAGGGAAATCTGAGACAATAAATCCCAGTCCACAGCAGCCAGTTGATTAGGGTTATTGTTGTGCGACTAGAGCCGAATAGAGAACACTGGAACCATCACACCGATGACTTATGGTCATGTAATGACGATATAATTCGGCAGATTACGATCCTGTTTTGTAGTAAAACCGGGCAGCGATCGGACAGGAGTTATGGTGTGAAAAGTGAAAGTCTGAAAGCTGGCGAGCTTTCGATTTACTACAATCGGTGGACAACAGGTGTTCAGCAAGCGACGCAGATGCATCTCACGTTAGGTGGTCTTACGTTTAGTCGACGAATTATTAGCTGTTTGGAACCTCGTCACTTTGTAGCCAAAACACATCAAGGATTTCGACGTGGCTGGGTACTTCAGTGGTTACCCGGTCTGCTTAATGAGCGTTCATCTAGTTCAATTATTATTACAGAATTCACCTACAGTTAACCGTCTCGAATAAACTTAAACATCTTCAAAATGTACAGTTTCAAGAGACATTCAATAAAGCACCTACAGTTTAGATGCAGTGTTGCCATTTATTCCAACATATTCCAAAATGTCTTCAATATCGCGAATACTTTTTCCATGTGTTTATTGAGGCATTACCCAGATTAATGTTATATGATCTGTACATCCTGCCAGTTGACATACATAATCCTGCCAGATATACATATTATCTCATGATTCATAAACTGCGAATACTTTTTTTCCGTCATTGTGTGTAGTTAGCATTGGCATCTCTTGAATTCCAATTACGACTGGACTTTCATTCTCAACATGTTGATTTATCAAAAAGATCTAAAGGATGTTTGCAGATTACAATTATCAGATTTTTTCCCGGAACTCTGTAAGAAAGTGGCGTCAGCTGAAGTTAAAAGTGGACAATGTTGGAACTGCAAAATATGGAAATAGTAAATAAGAAGATCTGGAGTAAATCCACAAGAAAATCTAAAAGAAAATTAAAGCGGCATAATCTCATGTTACCAAACTTTCTATAACAAAAAATAGCAAGAAAATCAGTTGAAGAATTTTTTGAAATTTATAGAAAGATCAGGTAGAGGTCCCCATTATTCGGGAGTGAATTTCGTAGGAGAGGTTCATCAAGAAAGTCAGACGAACTAGATAAAGACCACAGACAGTTATCAAATCCTTAAGACGATTTGCAAGAAATATGAAGAAAAGATCGAAAAGAAGTATTAAGAATTGAAAGATCTAGCAAAAAATCATAATTCGACACGGATTTCATGAGGGCCTAACTTGCATACGTAAACAATAGCTTTTTCCGTGAATTTATGGTCATTGAAAACCCGCCTAATCAATCTAACACGGTCATTTAGAAGAGGAAGAGTGCACCTATCCGATAGAATTGAAGGCTTACATGTGGTAGGTGTAGACAGGAACGAATTCGCCACCTTGACGGGCAAATTGTATGCGCTTGGTCGTGCTCAAATACCGCCAATAGCACAACATGGTTCTAGCGATGTGAAATTCAATTTTCAAAACCTGCGAGGCTCTATCGGGACCCATCGATACTTTCTCTACACATTTTTGGTTCTAGCAGAAATTGCTGTTCACTACTGGAATCCCATGATGTTGGGAAGATATTTCTAATTTCAAAACATAGGATTAAAATTAGTTTAAATTATAAAGAGATGAAGATCAAAAGCGACCAACTACAATAGTTCTATACTAATACGCTCTTAAAAGATGTTTTTAAAAGTGAAATGAAATTCTAGGAGAAGACCATTATAAAATTCGTAGTTAATCCACCATAAGATATAAAAGAAGCTCAAAGCTAAACGATATTTGGAAGAATGTATTACAAGTCTTCGTAAGAAAGTTCATTAACGAGAGGAAAAGTAAACTATTACCAACACTCCCCGTGAGAAATCAAGTATACTTTTTATGTATTGTCATAGATACAAAAACATACAGTGACAGACAATACAATATGATCAAAGCTCGATTTTCATACAAAACTGTCATATTTAGGGGCTTATCTTTCATTTTCCCGTGAATGAATTGACCTGAAACTTTGGCGGCAGTCTAGAAGTAACTTGAATTGTCTTATTGTTTTGTCATACATGGTGCTGGTAACTTATAAAGTGGTAACTGAGAAAAATAGTCCTCGAACACTTGATTGATCTTTCCCACTTCTTAGCAACATATTTCTCACTATTTGCATTTCCTCTCGATTTTCCAAGATTTCGCTTCACGGTTGCCCAACATCTTTCAGATTGGTCGAAGTTTTGGGTTGTTGTGAGGATTTTCCGTTGTTTTCCGCGTGGGGTTCAAATTTCCATAATGACAAAACGCCAAAGCAGCCCAAAACAATACAAAATGTGGGTGATTTTAGATGAAAAGTAGTTGCCGTTTCCTTAGGCACACTTCGGAGTACACTTGAAAACTGAAGATTATGAAGACTTTGTTCTTCAATCCACTACTACATATAGCCTGCTACTTCATATACTAGTGAACTTCGACAATTTTTGGCCTAGAAGTAACGGTCGACGTTGCCTCGTTGTAATGCGGTACACAACTCAAGACCAGGGAGCTGCTTGAAGTCTGTTTTGACATTCTCATCATCGTCCATTACCACACATTGAATTTCAGCCTTCTGTCGTACTGTTTACGTTCTCGTTGTTTTTGTGTTTTGGTTTATCTGCTTCTCGTTCCGGTTCGGGGCTTTCATTA